>JAUTBT010027931.1:0-19428 GCA_032361225.1 Lepetodrilus schrolli
AGTAAACCTGCGAGCACTGGCTGGTACTAACAAGACCAAGGATGATAACTGCATTGCCACTCTACAGACATCGCATCCTATCAACATCGCATCAGAAAGGTAACTTTCGCGAACATTGATGCCGGGGCCCCTGGGACGGGATTTGAACCTTGAACCTTGGCTCCGAAGTCCAACTGTTCTACCACTGTGCTACCACCCGCCCCACCTCTATCCTAAACCAGACTAACATACTATTGAAATCGTTCATTTCCTAGAAAACTGACCATATCCTTCAAATATTCTGCATTCCTCGTGATAGCTTTTTGGTAGCAGTCATTTCTTGGATGATCACTAAGCATCTCATGGTGGATTTTCTGTAAAACAAGGTGACATGTCATAATACATGACGTAGGATATGAAAATAGAGCCACTTGAATCAAGTGACGAAGTTACCTGAAGCAAAGAAACAATTAATTCATAAATGATCTACACTGTCACTTCTGACAACACCATCATCTAAGCTCGAGATTCTTCTAGTCTTCCCTGCTCATCATAAGCTACGATTTATGTGGATATGGTATGGGGAAGTACATACATGTACCATAGAAAAAGTAGCCACCTTTACCATTATCATGACAGAATATATTTGGCTTTTGTTGCATGATTTTCTCATAAAATTGTAATTTTTAATATCTAAAACTTGTAAAAGGCAATTTATTATCAATAGCAGAATTGTTTATATAATGGCATGTGATTATAACCACATCCATTATATATTGCATAATGCATAATTAATTTTCTCTACAAATAAATTAACTCCAAAACAATAAAAATGGATGTATCCTAGCACATTGTACAAGGAAACCATATCATTTGTTGACTTACTGCTACCTTAATTTTCCCAAACCAAAATGTTTAACAGAAGATGTATTGTAATTAACAGAAAATCATGAGCACTTGGAAAATAATAACAGCAACAAACATATCTTAAAATTTGACGTTCAGACAGCCAAACAATTCAATGCATTTACCAAGTTGCCATAGTTACTGAAATACTCTTCATCTTGCCAAAACAACTCCTGCACTGAGGAATATGTCAGGTGATTGACAGGTACGTAGCCATGGCAACCGTCTTTCTCCGCCCACCACCAATCACTGGTAGTTTTCTCATGGATGTTGATTACGTCACCATAGTTGAAGGACAGCTGTACATTAAAAAAAACATGCATCATGAGTAACGGACAACTATGGTGTCAACAAAAGAACTGCACTGAATGGTAGCGTAAATTGCACAAACTGATCAAAAGTATATGAAACTTGGTTGAAGGTTTATCACATCATATATGCACTTAGGTATATCTATATAGATCATAGCAGAAGCACTATGATGATAATGGAGACGGAGCATCTTTGTCTAGCTGTTGCTGTTTAAAATGTAGAATACTGTAAATGATAAAATGTTAGCGAGCATAAAACTTTAACGACTTTAACGAGTTGCTCTTAGACGTTAACATTTTAATTCGCTAACATTTAAAAAAAAAAATTCCGTAGATGTACGTGTGTACTTGCAAAGTTTCGGACTAGGAAGAACCAAACCATTTCAGGTTCGCGTTTCAACCACTTGTACATTTCTGCTTGCTATTTTTATTTTTTTAATTGGGGTTTAGAGTCGCTTTCAAGATTCTTTCACTTATATCACGACTTGTCAGTTTAGGGCAGGAGGAAACACGCAACGTCCGTAGTGCTGAATGTTGCAGTAAACCTGGTACTGACAAGACCAAGGATAATAACTGCATTGCCACTCTACAGACATTGCATCCTATCAATATTGCGTCAGAAAGGTAACATTGATGCCGGGCCCCCGGCGCGGGATTTGAACCTGGAACCTTTGGCTCCAAAGACCAACTGTTCTACCACCCGCCCACATCCCTGGAGTTAAATTGTAGTAGACTCGGAAACTCAGAACACAACTTACGTGGCAAACTGAAAAACGTCAAACACAAACTTTTCCATCTTCATGCCATTGGGCGTGGATGGTTTTTTGATTTGACCATCATCATCAACATGCGTGATCTTCTTTTTAGCCACGTGGTGTTTGAGCTGTTTCTCTTGCGGTGCACTGAAAAAAATTACAGTATAAATATGATTTAAACAATACTTCTTCTAATAATGCACAAACAAGACAATTGATAAGACATAAATAAATATATACATCATGAGAGTGGTATTAATAGATCAGTGTGCAGAGAAAATTTGGCTGGCATCCTGCGGTATTGAAAAAAAATGGTTGATAGCTCCTGATTCAAGTTACGCACTTGGCAGCTGGAGAAATTGTTTTAAAAAATCATAGCTCACTATTGGGCAAAATGAAAAAGAAAATGAAAAACAATTTGATTTTAACAGTTACTCGCTCAGAGGCTGGAGTAATAAAACAAATTATCGTCAGTTACATCCTTGTTCTGTCAGTACCAGACAGTGTTTGCAGGGTTACTGCAACATTCAATGCTATGGATGTAGCAGGTTCAAAAATAAGCATAGCTCAATAGGGCGTTGCGGGGTTTTAAAAAATGGGAGAGAACTCCAGATTTTAACAGTTACTCAGAAGCGTGTTGGAGGAAACTGACCGTGGCTGAATATGTTTCCCGGCATTTAACATATTTTTTTGGTCATTTATTTTCCCAATTTTAACAATTACTCACTCGGAGGCATGTTTAAGGAAATCGAATGTGAAGAAGTGGTTGCATATATTCCCCGCATTGAACGCAAGTTTTCCATCAGCAGTTGTCTTCTCCGCTGTCTTCTGTGTGATCTCGCTGTACTCCACGACCTGGTAGATGCCGTCTACCTTACAGACCACGCCCACAGCCTCCGTGGGGAATGCCTTCTCCACCACCTACAACAGTTTTCTCCCTTTGTGTAGGATGTTCCTTTTCCGAAATACTTTCTTTTCCACACCCTACAACAGTGCTGTCCCTTTATGTAAAGGACTATTGTACATTTGCCAACTTTACGTACTAATACTTTCTATTAAAATTATGGAAATAATCTTGGAATAGTGAAGCCTTTTATCAGCCAGGCACCAAAATTACAAAATGTTTCGAGTGCAATTTCATGCACAAGCTCAAATTGTATATGGGAATTTGTGAGAAAAAAACTTAGAGTTGAGCATGAAATTGTACTTTAAAAAAAGTTACGTAATATTGTGGCCAAATGCATATGTGATTTTGGTGGTAAGCATTCATACCTTGGCACCACAGTTAGCTCCCTTGGCTATACAGAAGCCCATGAAGATGGGGTCGGCCATTTTCACCAGGATGTTGTCTACACAGTAGACATGGATGTACTGTATACCTCTCTTCTGCATGTCATCCAGAGTCTTACTTCGTCGTAGAGCCCGCCATAGACCGCCATTTCCATCTAGAAAATACGATCAGTCAACGACTAGTTTTAATATAGCTCTGGGTCCTGTTCCACAGAACAATTGTAGCGCTACGAGAATTTCAAATCTAGAGTTACTACTCTCATAGCGCTACGATTGTTCTGTGGAATGGGGGCCAGGTCTGTGTTTCACGAAAGGGTCATACTGGTAGTCCTGGCCTAAATCAAGGTTTATGTCATTTCCTGTTATAGTAAAAGCATGGTGCACATTTTGATTTGGGCCCGGACTACAGTCGCATGCTATTGTGAAATGCAGACCGCAGCTGTTCCAGTAGAAATATCTAAGGCACCCCTAGAAGGCACTTTAATTATTTGTTGTTTTACGTCGCTGCAGGAATATTTCACCATTATGTGATGACATTTCAAAAGATTATTCACATATTATCTATGGCACCCCAAGAAGGCACGTATTCAGGGATAAAAATGGGAAATTGTGTTTTCGCCAAGAGCCTCCAAAGCTGCAGAATATTCTCATCCCTGCTTATTTTAGGGGTACCAACCTATAGAAACTCGGCCTGAAAGAGATAACTCTAGTCTATTCTAAATACGAATTATTTAACCTACATCTTGCTGAAGACAATCAAAGATGCCCTGAAGAGCAGCCCATTATTAATCAAACAAGAACAAAGAGAAATGACAGTCTTTCACGACCTGAAAACCCCCCCCGGCAATTTATTAATGCGAAAGTACCCCAAATTACCTGGAGCAAGTGCGACTTTGGCAGGACCCTGCAATATGATCTGCCCCTCCATCGTGAAACAAGGGAGCAAACTCTGCTCGAACAGAATGATGTTCTCCTTCTGCATGCCGAAGTAGTTGTTCTTGGTGAAGAAATCTCTCGTTGGTTCCATGGTGTGCTCGCTCGTCATAATGTACCTAGAATTTTAAACAACAATTGAAGGATATTTTCCCTAGAAACTCAAAAGCCGAATAATATTAACAGAAACAGCATCAATAAAATTCAACAACAAAATGCGACAACAAACTGAGTGAGTGATTCTGGAGTTTAACGTCGCTGCAGGAATCTTTCACCCATTTGCGACGAAACAACAAACTGAAACAATACATTTCGACAACATTCAATAACAACAAAATCAACAGCAATATTCAACAACAAAATTCAACAATAACAACAACAAAATGCTCTTGTAAGGTTCCTAACTTCTAAATCACTGAAATTCTGTAACTTAACACACAACATCATATTATTCCGAGATAATTAACTTGTTATCCTTCTTCATCCCAGAGACAACTGTAGATGCCATACAGAACGGATTAACCAAGCAGGCAGAAGTGGCAATGTTACGACACATGTCAATACAGCGAAAAGAGAGGTCAATACAGAGGGAGGTGATAGGCTAAAATGGCTATAGGTTAGAGGTCAACATGTCAAGAGGTTAGATGAGAGGTCAACATAGCTATAGGTAAGAGCTCAACCTGGTAAGAGGTGAGAGGTCAATATGGATGGGGGCAAGAGGTCAATATGGATAGGTGTGAGAGGTCAATATGGCTGAAGGTGAGAGGTCAAAATAACCCAGAGGTGATAGGTCAATACAGATAGAGGTGATAGGTCAATGTGGATAGAGGTGAAAGGTCAATATGGCAAAAGGTGAGGTTAATATGGCAAGATGTCAACATGGATAGAGGTGAGACAGAAAAATTACCAAGAGGTGATAGGTCAATACAGATAGAATTGATAGGTCAATACAGAAAGAGGAGAGATGGTGAAACTGCAAGAGGTAGGAGGTCAACATGGTGGTGAATGGTTTAGAGGTGAAAGGTCAATGTCTAGAAGTGATAGGGCTGAAAGGTCAATACTACTAGAAGTGAGAATGTCAATACTGCCAGAGGTGAGAGGTCAATACTGCCAGAGGTGAGAGGTGGATGTGATGGTGCACAGACTCACCATGGTACAATGCCAGACTTGCCAGTCTGTTTCTGGGCCAGGCTCTGAACCTTCAGGATCCTCTCTGCCTGGATCTGGTACAGGGTCTTCTTGGAGGGGAGTCCCACGTCATACATCCCCTTGGGGTACGGCACCCCCAGGCGGGTCCCCTGACCCCCAGCCAGCAGTAGCACCGCGACCTTATTCTCGCTGACTGCCGACAAGCCTGAAAAATAAACATTTAACCTTCTAAATGCTGAAAGTGGCCAGAGGTGCCACATCAGTGATTGTGACAAGCCTAAGCATTGTCCAAATACCAGAAGTTATAATTTTTATCCCTCTATGGGCTGAAAGCAACCAGAGGTGCCACATGGATCAGTGCTTGTGAATCCAGCAGGGAATTGGTTAATCTTCTATCTGTTGAATTCATCAAAATCATTGAGGCATTTTTTTGGTTTCATTTATCAGGGAGACGGTTGAAAGACTAGCAGTCACACACACAAACAAAATTTAATAACTGACCAGGGCACGATTTCATGAAAGTCCTGTATCAAGCAAGAACATAATGGTTTCATAACGATCAATAAGATGGATGATTGGATGTATAATGGATGGATGGATGGATACAGACAGACAGACAGACAGACAGACAGACAGACAGACAGACAGACAGACAGACAGACAGACAGACATACATACATACATACATACATACATACAAACAGACAGACAGACAGACATACAAACAGACATACAAACGTAATACATATATACATACACACACACACACACACACACACACACACACACACACACACACACTACATCATACATACATACATACATACAATGTAATACATATATACATAATACATACACACATGCACTCAGTCACTCACTCATTCACTCACTCACACACTCATACACACACACACACATACACACATACACACACACACACACACTGAATTACACAGATATTTGAGGACCAGTGTTATATATCTTAGGACACATTTTTATGCCAAATCAAAGAAGTATGAATGTGTTTGGATTTAAATATTGTTATAGATGACAAGGGCTCCCCCGTGCAAAACTATGTACTAGTAATTTAAAGATAACGCTACTGCCAACCTTAGCCATAGACTATTGTACAATTGCTATGGTTTGCATTACGTTTTGTACAGGAGATTTCATAGCCACAAGATGTATTTTACCTGTGTGTGCGTGCATGTCCAGTTCATGCTGTATAGAATTAGAAGAACTATTTTTTTATTGAAGAAAAAAGTCGTTATATCGATGAGTGGGAATATTGGGAAATTTTATAGGTAACTAATGTTTTCGAAAATAAAGACTACTTTTTAAAATATTTCGGTAGCTCACATGTGCAATGTCAGTATCTATACTGTACAGTTTTCATTATTCTGCATTCAGCTGGCCATACCTCGTACCACCGAAATGCTGTGGTAGTTCAGTCACTGGAAAGTTCGGAATCCTTGTTGCCATTGCCTACTTCACATGCATCACTGCTATGTAAAGCACCAATTCAATCAAATGGCGGGTGGTAGCGCATTCGTAGAACGTTGGACTTCGGAGCCAAAGGTCCAGGTTCAAATCCCGCCCCAGGGGCCTGGCATCAATGTTCGCGAAGTTACCTTTCTGACGCGATATTGATAGGATGCGATGTCTGTAGAGTGGCATAGCAGTTTATCATCCTTTGTCTTGTCAGTACCAGCCGATGCTCACAGGTTTGATGCAACATTCAGCGCTACGGATGTTGCAGGTTTCCTCCTGCCCTAAACTGAAAAGTTGTGATATAAGTGAAAGAATCTTGAAAGCGACTCTAAACCCCAATTTAATAAATAAATTAAATCAAAACCCTGGGCAGTATGCTTATCTGTAACTTATTTTGCCATCTAAAGAATATGGATGAATATTAACTATGTATGCTAAGTGCATGCACTTTGCATTTTTAACACCAATTCGGTCCAAAATGACAACTTAATCTATGATAAATATTGGTAAATGGATGTAAAGCATTTGCTGTTATACGCAGTGTGGTTGATAGTCATGTGTGGTATGCCATTGTGGATCATAGAGTTCCTTTGGCACTATGCGCTGTACAGTATATGATATTTAGTAATACGTATGCTGTATTGTATGACGTGGAGAATTGGGTGACATTCCTTCGACCTGTGCAAAGTGTTCGGAGTACTCTGATGGGGCCTTGGTAATACATATGTATGACACATGTAGAAGTGCTACAGTAGTACAGTGAGTGCTATGTACGACACGTGCTCTACCAACAGCGGTAACACTACAACTTTCAGATTTTACATGCCGTACCAGAATCTGATCCATTTACAATTTGGGTTTGTACATTTGAATCCACTTTCGTCAAACTGATGCACCTAGAATTATGTCAAATGTCCAGTCGACATTTTACTGCAACTTTCGAGTGGTCAAAAATTCCAATGGTGTAATCTGTTATTTTGCTCCATTACAAGCATGTAATGTGAGCCTAGCGAGTCGCAAACAGAACTTGTGTCATGACTGAACGCTGTGTATGGCAAGAAGAAATACAGTGTGTGAGGCAGTACCAGATCACGGGTATTCCGGATCACACTCTCACTTACTCGCACAATAATGCGACGAAGTGTCAGCTGTTATTTCTAGACTTTGTCATGTATTAAGTCTAGAAACAACCGTGTACACTTCATCTGCATTACTAGTATTGTGAGTGTGATCCGGAATACCCGTGATCCGGAATACCCGTGATCCGGAACGGCCTCGTGCACTGTAGTATTCGTGATGTGTATGGCGTGGAGGAGCGGCAGTTTACAATGATGCATGTGAAGTGGAGAAATGATGTTAGTGTGCCAAGTATGAAATGTAAAAGTGATTGTGCAGTGATGCACATGACATGAAAAACATACAATACAAACTACAAAATGCATCGATGCACAGCATGGGATGGGGATTGGCAAACAAGGTGGGTGTGTTTTTTTAGGATAAATCTGGATTTAATCATGCAGTCAACTATTTTGGTGTAAAAGCATTATTAAAGTTCCATTATGACAATGTGAGCTGGTCATGAGCGTGTCTTCCTTGGAGTAAACAGGTTTCAGCTTCCACAGAAGACTATAGTTCCACACCTATTGTAATAGTTTTTATCAGTAAACTACTTTGTTATTTTATTTAGAAGGCATGGTTTAAAATTAAGCTCGGCCCAGAGATTATGATGTTTTGGGTACGATTTTATCCTCGAGCTCAAATTTTAAATGGGATTGTCTGAACAAGACTTGAGCATGAAATCGTACTCAAAAATGTTTCGTAATCTTGGGGCATGGTCTCATCATCGCAGGACTGCATACATTAGTTAAATTGTATAGTAGTAGTATATACACCTACAAATACATGTGCACCTTGCCAATGAATAGTCATCGCAAATGCAACGTTAAACGCCATAATCAATCACTCCTTACCAGTGATGACGTGATAGACCTACTTAAATTCATGAATCGAGTACTTATTGCCAAACATGATTCAAAAGACCTACTCAGAATGTTTTTACACATGTAGGATACCCAATCAAAGTATTTTAGTTTTATATTTATCATGCAAACTCCATATTCTTTGTATGGGTATATTATTTTGAAATGTACAATGTGAGAAAATGCATGCCCAGCTCTTGCATTGCAGTTAACTTTTTATCTCGTGTCCATTATTCATGTCTCAAAATGTGCTATAATATTCATTATTCATGATCATGTTCTATGGTTTGCATGTCCTATTCATGGTCTGCTGTTACTATGATGAATGATTGAAGCAACTAGAACTGTTCAAAAAGGTTTAGATGGAAAAGAAAGTATAGATTCAATTTCTATTGTCTGTTCAATTATGTTTATTCATATCCATTATTCATGCTTTTCCTAAAAATGTGATATTTCTCAATTCTATGACTTTGTTAACACTTTATGGTATTAAAACATTAATAATATCATCAATCTTGATTTATCTCAAGTTTGTTATCGTGCAGTAGGACGAAACCTGACATGCCTGTAGTTCTTAGTGTTGCACTAAACCTGCCAGCACGGGTTGGTTCTGACAAACCAAGGTTTGGTTGGTTGATTTGGGGTTTAAAGCCACTTTCAAGATTTTTCACTCACATCATGGCTTGCATGCATATGTACTGCTTGTACTAGTCTGGATTTCCATCATTTTTTTATATTTTTTTTATAGTGTCAACCTACAGTCCCTATCTCGTGTCGACCTACAGTCCCTATACCAGTTGTTAATCAGCAAAGATGCAGAAACATTTCTGGGGTCGCTACATTTACTACGCAGCATCGTCCAGAATAGAATGGATGTTTACCATGAATTTAAGAAAATTGATATATACAGACATCTACAGCATTACTGAGAATATACAAAATTACTAAAATGACACAATCTGCTGGATGCCAGCATTATCATATTTCAATAAACAAGGGTGTTAAAATACACCAGATGTGCAGGTTAATACACATATTTAGATCTATTATGTATTATCCCTTGATGCGCACATTGGACATTGATGTTAAAATGATATTCACCACACTGCAAGATATCTTAACACCTGCCAATGAGAGAGTTATGGCGAGTCCTTGACAATAATCTTCCATACAGCAGTCTTCCAAGTATGTCTTGTCCTCGAATAGAAAAATACCCAGAGACGTGGTGTTGAGACATTTGGTACAAGAAAGCAGCTTTGGCTTGTTTCCTTGAAACGGACACTCCCCAGATGCAATTGAGGAAATGAACAATTTTGAGAACAGAAAGATTCATATAAAACACACACACACAGATGAACCATTCTCCACATGAAGGCTGAGCATTAAAAACAATGTACAAATAGATATTTTGTGTGTTTATTAGTTGACTGTTGATGTGCATGATCACACACCATAATATAAAAGTTAAGTTTGCACTTCAGATCTGCTCATAAATAAAATAGATTATACATGCTGGTGGTGATGATGTAAAATAAATACTGCATGGTTAACCAATATACCCTTAGGCATAAACATATATACCTTAATTAGACTAGTGATGCATGGTAGATACGGAAACAAAAAGTAGAACATTTCTTACTAATACAATAGTTATTTGATTTTTCTGTGAAGATTCTGGCTAGGTTGGTTCAATACAAAAATAATAATAATTGGAGATTATGAATATAACAATATGACAATATAAATATAACTATCAAAATAATTGTCAATAACTGTCATAAACACTTACACATAAATTGTTCAGATTTGAATGGACAACTATTTTGACTTCTTATCCATATTTACTGTACCAGCAACAAATTAAATTGGCGTTGACTTAGTGTCAACCATTGCTTGCTGGTCTGTGTTCTTGTTCAATAAATTATGGTTTATACACATTTTTTTTTCACCATTTATTATTATAATTTTCTAAAGACTAGTACACTGTACAAAGTGGGAACAAATCAGGTTGGCAGATCAGTAAACCAGGGAATCAAATAACTTCAATATTTTCCATAAATGTAGCATGTCATGGCATATGGCCATTGATCAAGTTGGACATGATCTGGTCAGACTAGTACATTGTTAGAGAGGGGGGAAAAGTGTATCCATATTATTTACTAGTATTCATGCCACAACATTGACACACTGGTTGAAGTGTTTGTGACATCACTGACTCCCATTAGCAATTTAGTTTTAAATGGTTCCATTTTACCAGGAACAGATGGCACTGTGAGTGATACTATAATTAACTTATGGCAGCTTGGGTAATGCTATATCAGTAAATGTTCATACATACATAATTTTTACATAAATTCCTTGCTAGCAATAATATATATAGATCCAGAATTATTACACTTGAGAGACTGAGGCAAGTATAATAACAAATTCCTAACATCGTAAAATAAATAAACATCCCATGGGCCATGCTACGGACAGGTTCTTCATCTAGATCAGGATGCATCACAGACTTGCTTGGTAAGGGTTAGGGTTATGGTAGGAGATATGTCTGTATGAAGTGAGAGGCAAACTAAATGACACGGAGTCCTGAGCTTTGTGAGGATGTAGGGTAACGTTGACACATTTCACTTGTTGAGAAGAGCCTTCAGCTTTCCACTTCTATGGGCCGCAACTGTTTCATCCCCACCGCCGATAAATTGTCCATTTATAAAAACCCTTGGGACCTGAAACACACCATTCAGATTGAGTAAAGACCAGAATTCAATTAAAATAGAAATTTCATAATAAAAACTATAAAATGTTTTAAAATCCAAAACAGCGTGCACATACTAGTAGAAATACACTGATTACTGACTAGATACATGTCCATTGATACAATATTATATAGAGTAAGATCCTGGGTCATCGCTCAGTACTTGGTCTTGTTTATGGCTGGGTATTTGATAATTAATGCATTATCACTACCCATCCATAAACAGGGCCAACAGTCAGTACCTGAACTTCGGTCACATACAAAAAACATTTGACTGAAGTTTAGGTACTCACCGATGAAACAGGATCTTACTTTATATTCAGGGATTTATAATACCGATTGGCATTGGCCATGATTGGCTGATAATATTAGACTGATATTTCCATAAATTACTCTGGCCATAGATTATAATCAACTATAATCTATGCTCTGGCATAATCATTGGGCTAGGCTAGCTTAATCAGATGTAAACAGTTGATACGTTAAAGAGGCAAGATCATACTTGCATAGGGAATAATGGTCACTATCGGGGTTATTGCATATACTGAAAGAACCATCTTTCCCCGACATGTGAGATTTTTTTCTCCAGATTTATTAGTCATCGGGAAATATATATCTAAAGACACCTATCCCCATGCCGGAAGTTGTGATGTCACAGGTTTCTGTGTACACAGATCCCCCTCACAGAAACCAAGATATGCATTCACACTGGTTGTTTTTTTCTACCAGCTGGTCAAATTACCGCATAACAACAATTGAGCTCACGATACATTACAATGTCTCTCTGGTTAATCTATCGACAAGTGGATATTGATCCGTGACAGAGAATAATATTGGCAGCTGTGATTTTCTTCCTCAGTGTTTGATGCCTTTTGTGGTATTACGGTTCGAAGCGATCTGCACGTGATCTATTGATGATTGTATCGAAATTATAATGTTAAATGTAAAGAACACTCACTTCCTTGCTATTACCACACTTAAATTTAACAATACACCACCCCAAGCAAAGTCATCACTTTCCGCAGCCATGACACCGACGTATACCCCTTTTGGTGGTAAACAGAAATAATTGTTTTTTTTACTGAGATTACCTTGGAAGAAAATTCAAAGATTTTTAGAAACTGTTTGGCAATATTCCGAAGCACAAATAAACCACAAAATAGTACAAATAATGTCAATTTCCATTAAATAGAAATGTTAACATAAATACGATATGCAATCTGGAAAATGACAAAATGAATACTAAGATATCTTGAAAATGAAAATATTAAAATTGTCATTTTAATGAGACATTTTATGATAAATATGAAATTTCGTCTGCAAAATTGACAAAATAAATATAATAAATGGCCCAAATGGGATCCCATATATTTTGAAATCACAAGCGACATACCAGTGAGGTCACGACGTACCCATTGAGGTCACGTGCTTTATGATGCTAAACATGCATGTGAGCAGACGATACGATTGTCATAGGTTTTAGAGGTTGAAATTATTTATTTTCGATTTTTTTACAACACGTAAAAAGTGCATTAAATTCACAGCTACATTTTCTAATGTTTCACTTTGTTCAATTGCATACTTATGTTTGCTGATGACATTTATACCAGTTCTGCATGATATAACGGGAATATATTCGACAGATGGCGTGATTCTTTGAGTTTTGGAAGCAGAAGCAGCGCTTTAGTAAGTAGTATGAAAGGAGGGCTACACGGTATAAAATACTTGCAAGTATGATCTTGCCTAGCTACAGTTCTGTAGCTAAAAAAATGCCCCGTTTACTATTTTCCTATCAATATAGACAGCAAAATAGTAAATGGGGCACTTCTTAGCTACATAACTGTAGCTAGTTCTTGCCTATTTAAAGTAAGTTAGTTACCGAGATTACAGGGGACGACTCATATATTTCGTGGCAGGCCTCTGTACTCTATCTAATGTCTGTATCTACTAATATTATTATTAATTTGATTTAAACTTACCGATCGTCCACCAGTTATCGAATGCAGGTAATTTTGTATGGCGCCGCATTCCCTCAGCCCACCGATCTCCCAAATCTCAATCTCATTAGCAGAAAGTTTGTACTTCCTTAAAACGTCTTTCGCATCGTTACAGTATGGACAGCCAATTTTTGAAAATACCATAACCTTTTTGTCAGAAATTTTTCTGTCAACTAGTAATTTAATATCGCCCATCTTTCAAGTTTGTCAAGGAAAATGTGCAAACTCACTCTTCCGATCGAGTCATGCGAAGAGTCTGGAATATACCCAAGAATCAACACAGCGTTCAACCGCTCCCTAACTCATTACGTCAGAAGCCATATAATAGTATCGATTAGTTGTAACTAGGTGCACGCGGTGTAGTGGAGCATGGCGACATTTTCCGAGGTTGGTCCATGGAGTTTGATAATTTCATCATCAGTTACCTCCCCTGTAGAATATTGAAAGAAGCGCTAGAGTAAATCCGATTGATTGTTAAATTTAATGACTGCATTGTCGGTACTTTGATCTTCTTGAGTACTTCCCATCAAACACATAACGCTATACAAATCAACGTTATTATAACGTGTAAATGTTACTGATGTATTAGCTGTAACATTAATGGTGACATCAGACAGGAAACTTATAGACAGGAAGGTATAATTATGTCCACAACATGCGATACATACCGAACATACATCATGTAGGCTACATACACAACCAATACCAGATTTACATCATGCAAGCCGCTTGTGTGTAGTCATATATTTGGCATATATTGTGTATACAGTAAATAGTGCATAATATTTGACAGAATTAATTTTATCTGTACTAGTATATCTTATAGGCCCTATGCATGGCTATGCGTGTACAAAAATAATGACAGTTAATCGTTTTTGTGCTCCTAATTTTGGATTGTACAATTATAAGCAATAAAACAGTAGTGTGTTATATTCGGGATTAATGTACTAATACTATTTTAATGTGAAAAATTGTAACACAACACATGATCAATCGAGCAATTAACGCAATTTTCCAATTAATTCTTGTTCTACTTAATTGTTTACGACATAACATACACGATAGTAGGCGCCATCAGGCCGATTGATACTAATGAAAAGGATTAAGTAATTAATAGCTTAATAATGGCAGCATTCATAATATGTCTCATGATTGTGTACTTCACTATCCGATGTAGATCTTTGCTTTACGAGCCGAACTTGCAAAGGAAAGACAAAAATTGTACAATGAAGGTTTTCGATATCTTAATTTTTTTTTTTTTTAATCGAGTCAAATATATTTCACCTACACGATTCCAATTAAATTGAACGATTCTCTCATTATGTATTATATGCTTTGTAATAAAATTGATGCCTTATTTATATTTAATTAATTGTAATGCTTGCAATTGGAACACGTTTCGATTCCAAAATGTATATATCTTGTCTCATCCATGCATACACAATCAGTGCTGCGTTTCACGTAAGGGTCGTATTGTAGTCTGGCCTAAATCAGGACATGTGCCATGTTTTTACTATAGCAGGAAATGACGTAACCCTCGATTTATAATTAGGCTCTGGCTGTCGGTACGACCATTTAGTGAAACGTAGACCTAATCTACGTTTCACGAAAGGGTCATACTATATTCCTAGCATATTCTATTTTCCTGGTACTATATTCCTGGCATAATTCAGGGCGTACGCCATACGTAGGTCATATCGGTATGGCCATTTCATGAAACGCAGACCAGGCCCAGATAGATATTACGAAATCTTTTGGAGCACGATTTCATGCTCAACTCAAAGTTTTGTTCATAAATCCCCATATAAAATTTGAGCTTTCAAGCATAAATCGTGCTCAAATGGTAATCTTGGGGCCAAGGGCCCTTTCCACAGAACAATCATTGGGTTACGAGAGTCGTAACTCCTACACGTTAACATGGAGTTGCTGAGGAGTTACGATTCTCGTAGCGCTACGATCGTTCTGTGGAACGGAGGCCTGACGTTTATAATAGGGAAATGCAAAGCACACAATGTTATGCGTCCATAACCTCTTCGACTACTTCTTGCAGAGCTTCCATTTCTTCCGGTGAAGGTTCATAAGTCTCTATTATCTTCCCTTCCTCGTCGAGAATGACCCCGGGGATGTACTTGGTCATCTGATCTTGGACGATCTTCCCGGGGTCAAGGAACTTCTCCACGCAGCTCAGAATACAAGGGCTGATGATCAAGCAGCACGGACTTCCGCTCCCAAACGCAATCATGCACTGCTTGGGGTTGAGGACGAGACAGAGTCCAACGAAGAAGAAGCCAAACACAGCGGCGAGCGTAAACCCAACGTATTTCAGCATGTTCTGTAGAGAGTGCTGCTCCGCGTTCATGATGTCTTGTTTATTGATGACCTACAGAATAGGAACATGAATGTATATACATATGGGATATACAGTGTATTACGGGAATAACGAGCGAGAGAGAGAGAGAGAGGGGGGTGGGGGAGAGGGAGAGATGAGTAGCTTCAGCCTTCGACGTGCAAACACCATGCCTTATCTAAACGCAAAACTTGGCGAACTACATCACAGTGCATAGAGATCAAATGTTTGAAAACAGTATGAGCATATGATTGTGGAAGACAGCCTATGACATAGCAACGACGTATTAATGTACATGTTCCACTAGTCTTGCCTGGAAATCGTCCAAGTCGTACTGGTCAGCTACTGTGCCTGGGTTGACCGTAGTCCAGTCTACCTTCCAGTCCTTGTCAGCCATCCCGGACATGTCCATTCTCCTCTTCACTGCTGAAAATGTAATGTGCACAAACCAGGTGCAGCACTAGAAGCCAGGCTCGAACCCAGGACCTCCGCTACCTCGCCCACTGCGCTCCACCTTAAACTAAGTTACGAGTCACGTCGGTCGTACAGGGGAGCCCTGGTCGTGCAGGAGAGCCCTGGTCGTACAGGAGAGCACTGTACACAGATTACAAGGAATATTCCAAGTCCGTGATTTTAAGACTACTGACGCATGTATCGTTCGTGCTTCGTGACGATTTTAGGTGACATATTATTACTTGGACATATTTTGTTTGCTACCAATGTTATTTATTGGGGATCACATGCACATTACGCATTCAGTAGCGCTTATTATAAGACAATGAAATGGAATAAACGAGTATGTCCATCATTAAACGGACGTTGACTATACCAATAGGCCTACTCTATTTAACACTTCTTCCAGTTCCATATCTAGATACTAGTATTAATTGGCTTCAGGTTAATCCATACCTGAATGTTTCGGCAGGGGTGCCGCAAAGCCTTCAGTAGACAACCAGTAGACTGTGTAAACGAAATGAAGCTATTAATGTTGAAATTAGATTCAATATTTATATTTGTTTATATAAATTGTTAATGGCACTCGCCATGCTGCAAGTAAACAAAGTCTTGTCAATTTCACTGAGATTCCAGGCCAATATATGTATTAAATAAACCAACCTAATCATTGTTACTATGTTGTAGGAATGGTAATTTATACTCCATAAATCAATTATTATAACATTAATTCCAGAATTAACCGTTATGTTTTCGTTCACTAATGAGCCATGCTTTTTATTTAAACTCGCGGGAACTTCGTGATAAATCGTAACTTTACCTGTAATAAAATAACAAATGGTGATCATTTTCCATCTCTTCAAAATAATAGTATCAATCCTCGATTGTGGTAAAATTCACAAAAATAAAAAGGTCCCATTTTATAGAACCGACATCACCTGACCTAACGTAATAGCAAATGTGACGTCATACGGATTGTGACGTCCACTAGGGAGAGTCTAGCCTCTTCTAGTCTAGTAGGCCTACATTATAACTTCTGGACAATTGAAATCTGCTAATAATATCTATAGGCCTACTGTAATTTATTATTTCTAGGTATATGTATAGATAGTCCTTGTCAAAGAAATGTCCTGTCAATTTGATCGATTTTTTTTTTTCTTTTACAATTTTTTAAATGTCAAAACTGCTCAGAGAAATACTATTTTTACTGCACTGACTTCCAGAGATTTTACAACATATAATCAATGAAGCGGACCTTAAATATTTATCAGCACACAAGGAAGCCATTTTCAGAGAATGGAGTCTACGAGGAATATGGTATTTATCGGAATTTACTTTCAATAAATCAGCAAAGCGTAAAGAAATATATGTATTACTAGTATATAACAGTTTCCCTTTCTCATACCTATATAATATAGTTCGGCCTAGATCTTCAGATGCGGTGCAAGATGATCAGACGTCTCCCTACGTCATTTAAAACTCAAAACATATCAAGGACATTGAGATTGCATTGCAGTCGTTTTGCTCCTGCACCGGGTATAACGGATACTAGTATATAATATATAATACCAGATTTACTTTCTCCTTCTCTCTCTCTCTATCTCTCTCTCTCTCTTCCCCCTCTCTCTCTCCTCTCTCTCTCTCTCTCTCTCTCTCTCTCTCTCACACACACACACACACACACACACACACTACTGTGTTGTAAAATGAATAGTGACCCGAGTAGTTACAGTCAGGGTTGGTGTGGGAGAAAACAGTCTGGAAGCAGATTACATATCTCTAATCAGGAGAATTCGTCCCGTGTGTCTAGCTCATTCCTGTCTGACCCTCTTATGTACAGCGGTGCAGTGTCCAGGTGAGTGGTCCTGTCCGCGGACATGCAGACAGACAGACAGACAGACAAACCAGACAGACAGGCAGGCAGACAGACCAGACAGACAGACCAGACAGACAGACAGACAGACAGACAGACAGACCAGACCAGACAGACAGACAGACAGACAGACAGACAGACATATGTCAGATATGAATAATACCAGCTGGAATGAGATGCGATAAATCCTTCATTGTATACCTTCATATATGTATAATAAGGTTTATTGAATGTAATGAATATTTATTTGAATCTCAATACTGTATGTGATATATAATTACCTCTGTGGAAAATTCATAATAGAGAATGCGCAGATATGATATGATACCCATGTTGCTACCTAATATGTTCCTCTAAGGAACCAACCCCTTCCATACATCTCTCCCCACTTCATGTACAGAACGACGTAATTGTCAGGTTGCCTTTACTCCGATCTTAGTCATTCGTCAAATCCACGACAGAAAGCGTGTTCATAGCACTACATATTACCCCAGTATATGAATCACTGTGTCCCACTTTCCTCCTCAACTGCAATATACAACCCAAACTTCCGTTTCCGGCGCAAGAACAGTTTCCCGGCAAACACACACCGTTATATAGCGTTATTACAACGTTGTGTCAACGTTATACAGTTATTACAACGTTGTAATAACGTTATACAACGTTGTGTGTTTGCAGGGTTAGCATTCAGATGTCCATATCATCCTACCTGGTACCCATTCGCTGCTGCGTGAACAGTGACACTATTTAGTGTAGTCTATGGTTAAGATTAGAGTCAATGATACCCTATGAGGTACAACGCTTTGTACCAGGGAACACCAAGGACTACCTTCTATTGCAGGCCTAACTAAACCATAATGTACCAGAGAACACCAAGGACTACCTTCTATTGCAGGCCTAACTAAACCATAATGTACCAGAGAACACCAAGAACTACCTTCTATTGCAGGCCTAAGTAAACCATAATGTACCAGAGAACACCAAGAACTACCTTCTATTGCAGACCTAAGTAAACCATAATGTGCCAGAGAACACCAAGGACTACCTTCTATTGCAGACCTAACTAAACCATAATGTACCAGAGAACACCAAGAACTACCTTCTATTGCAGGCCTAACTAAACCATAATGTACCACAGAACACCAAGAACTACCTTCTATTGCAGGCCTAAGTAAACCATAATGTACCAGAGAACACCAAGAACTACCTTCTA
>JAUTBT010027942.1:6216-19424 GCA_032361225.1 Lepetodrilus schrolli
AAACCCCCCCCCCCCCCCCCCCCACCCCCCAAACTAAACTCTCTTTTTTTAAATAATTGTTTTAATGCGTCGTCAGCTGGTATGATATAATTATACTAGTAATGGTATTTTTGTATTAGTTTTGAAAATATTAGGCCCCCGTTTCACAGACAAATCGTAGCGCTGCGAGAGTCGTAACGACCATACCATAATATAAAGCTACGACTCGCGTAGGGTTACGATCATTCGTTCTGTGGAGCGGATACTAGGGAATCGTTTCACGAAGCTCTTTATATCTACTACGAGATCATAGCGTTCGTATTGCGATCTCTTATACATGGCAATCGGGCGTTTTGGTCTTAGTGTAAATGAGCGCTTCGTGAAACGATACCCTGGAAAACAGACAGAAATTCTGCATGAAACTAGAAAAATATGCTGGTGATATATTGTTTTCTATTGTTTTATATCCTTTTATTCTGTAAAAAAAGCAAATAATTAAATTATAGTATCATTGGGTATACGGATATATTAACACCATCATATGTGTCACGTTACTAGTATACGAACATATTAACATGCATTCATCTGTCATACTAAGTGGTGTCACATATGTTGGCACGAATGAGACACTCTAGTTTCCCCATTGTAAGAATTTTTCTTTCCGAAAACGTCGTTTATAGCCGTTGTAAAGTCAATGCCCAGGTCCCATCTACAGCGTATCTCTTGTAGAGCAGTCAGCCACATTTATCATTTAGCAAGCATGCGTTTGTCATGATCAACGGCTGTAGAATAAGTGGGATTATGCTGCCATAAAGTGACGAGCCGGTCCTGTATGTGGGTGAATAACGCCTGATTTATGGTAGATTTATTATCAATCTGAGATTTAAACCAACAAATCGCTTACTATCAAACAGCTAAGAGAAACGAATGAGACGATTGTGTGTACGCAGCACACCAAATTGGTACTTATATCACAAACGCAATTTATTTTATTTTGAAAGTTTTATTAAGGTAAAGTATGAATTTTTAAGGTCTTATGTTCGTCTAACTATCTTTTTGTAGCATCATTATTAGCTATTATTATCTTATACTCAGCAAAATAATTGGCTAGTTAAAGAAAGGCTGTAACACCAACTTAGCAATGATTAGTAATTATTAATGTTCCCGGGTATACCTCAGTATATTAGACTATCCATAGTCTCAGAGGGTGAAAGTAAATAATCTATATATAAATTATATATTGACTGGTATTAGAATGTATATGAAAGGAAAAGGAGCGGTTGAAGTACTTGACCAGTTGGTTGTATACTCCCCAGGGTGTTGAGAAGGCACACTGATCCATTGAACGGGGATAATAATGTGGGGCTTTGGGTCGGATTTAGCGCATTATACGTAGCCATTAGTATTATTATTATTATCATTAATAGTAGATGTTGCGGGTTTCCTCCTGCCCTAAACTGACAAGTCGTGATATAAGTGAAAGAATCTTGAAAGCGACTGAAAACCCCAATACAAAAAAAATACATATAATAAAAAATAAAAATTCAATATAATTGAGCCTTGGATCGTTTTCCGAGACTACTGCGAGAACACTAGGAAACTAACCAACATTAGAGATTAACTGGATTCCATTACTATACCGTTGCCCATGTTGATGACAGTCGCACCTTCTCGATCTATACGTCATTAATATTTATCTTCAAAGATGTATCATCCATGTATTTTTACATATCTGATTCTATCGTCAGGTGGAAAACGGGTGAGCACGGGCCGTGTACCGCGGACTGTGGGGGTGGAATACAGAAGCGGACAGTGGAGTGTGTTCAGGACATAGGGTCAGGGATGACCAAGACAGTAGCAGACTACAGGTGTCCAGATCCAATACCTGTCTCTGAGCAGAGCTGCAACACACAGTTCTGTCCTGCGCAGTGGCAAACCGGAAACTGGTCGGAAGTAGGTTCAAAAAACGTTTTCATATCCAGGATGTACGGGCTCGTTTATATCTGTCCAATGCTTCTCGACTTAAGTTGACGCGTAACGGTAATATTTATGTCATCAATTGTTCCTGCATGCCAAAGTTCATTACACGTTTTGATGGTTTTGATATTTCGATCGCAGTCAAAGGACATGAAGGCACATGTCGAATCATATTTACGTGTCAAAGGATCTAATGATACCTGAACATGTCTATTCATGTCTGATGTGTCTCCATTAATGTATCGTAATTAAATTGTCATTGTTCTTCCACTTCCAGTGCTCAATAACGTGTGGAGCTGGCACGCAGAATAGGCGGGCGTATTGCACCAAGTCCCCAGTCCGTGGGCACAAAGTGATGGTTTCTGATAGGGATTGCTTAGGACCCAAACCAATGACTTCAAGAGAATGTCAGCTAAGTGACTGTTTCTCTGGAACATCCACCCCGCCTTTCATCAAATCAGAAAACTATACATTCATCCAGTTCAAGAGGTCAAAGCGGGTGAAGGTTACCGTAGGCGGTCGTCTGATTCTACTTCCGGGTCAATCTGTGACCGTGACCTGTCCTGTTAAGAATTACCATCGTAGGCTTCTCTTCTGGAGCAAGGGGTTCAAACTGATTCCAATGGCGGGCCGTGTCAGAACATCTTTCAGTGGAAACCTCAAAATAAAGAAGGCCAATCCTAGCATAGACGCTGGAGTCTATACCTGCATGGCAGGCTTCCAGAGTGCGAGCATCATCGTAGAATTCCAAACCAGATCTGCTGCTAGAGAAAAGGCAAAGGAGATGAAGAAATACTTAGGCGACAAAAGAAAAATACAGAATCTCGTTTTAAAGCCAGAGCCGGAAATACACCAGAAAGGTCACAGGTCAGACGACCGGCTTGTTAGAGATCCTCAATTGAACACATCTAAGAAGCTGGTGTTCACCACAGGAGCCTGGTCTCCGTGTTCAGTGACATGTGGCTCGGGGAACCAGCGTAGAGAGGTGCTGTGTGCCAGGGTTACCTACAAGTACGTGAAGATTTTACCAGACAGGGAGTGCATCAAGTGGGGGTCATCAAAACCAGAGGCCGTCAGGAAGTGTTCGCTGCATGCTGACTGTCCAATCTGGAAGGCTGGGAAGTGGTCAAAGGTAAGACACAACGTTGTAGTAACGTTATATAATGTTGTGTGTTTGCAGGGCTTTCGTGTAGTTCTCTTAACCACTATGAGACTATAGAGCTAACTCCAACGTGGACAGATACGAGAGTGCTTTGGTCGCTTAGTGACTACAGAGCTTCAGGAAAGGATTCAAATGTGTGAAAGGGTTCTCGGGAATTCGACTTCCAGTAGCGATTTGTTTCAATTCTTTTTATATTGTTTTATATCAGTAAACCTTATTTCTGATAGAGCTAAGTAGATATCTCGAAAGAAATGTGGTTCATCCAACAAGAAAAAGGTTCATATTATTTTACCGTAGATTATTTTACAGAAGATATATCATGCACAGGAAAGTATTACCATAATAATACTTAACCATGGGTAAAAAGATGCATACGGGTAAAGTCTTATCTTTTAGGAATACATATTTGTTCAGTGTATTATTTTATGACTGCTTCACCCATTTTATGGAAGTGTGTCTTATATACCATGAGAACCATGACCGTCTTGGTCTATTGAAGTGTTCCGGTGAGATTCTATATTATTATCTAGAGCCATGGCGGTCTTGTTTTATTGAAGTGTTCCGGTGAGATTCTATATCATTATCTAGAGCCATGGCGGTCTTGCTTTATTGAAGTGTTCCGGTGAGATTCTATATCATTATCTAGAACCATGACGTTCTTGGTTTATTGAAGTGTTCTGGTGAGATTCTATATCATTATCTAGAACCATGACGTTCCTGGTTTATTGAAGTGTTCCGGTGAGATTCTATATCATTATCTAGAACCATGACGTTCTTGGTTTATTGAAGTGTTCCGGTGAGATTCTATATCATTATCTAGAACCGTGACGTTCTTGGTCTGTTGTAGTGTTCTGGTGAGAGCTGCGTTAGAGATGGCTACGCTCAGAGAAAGCGTGGAGTGGACTGCGTGTACAACAACGGCACCACAGCAGCGTTGCACGTCTGTCCGGCCAACACGAGGCCTGAACACAGACAGGAGTGCGTCCACCTAGACTGCATGTCCATGTGGAAGCTATCCAAGTGGTCGGAGGTGAGACACTGTTATACAGTCGTTATTATGTCTAGATAATGGTCTATGTTGTAGTGGATAATGTTTCACCAAAGCCTAAATACAAGCATATCAATAGTATTACTAATATTCATGATGGCGTATGACAACGGGTGTGTAAGAATTACTTATAGATTGTACTCACTTTTCACTGATAGGCTCTGTCTTTGATATTAATAATATTGAGAATATACTCGTCAGGAGCTTCCATGGATACTACTAGTGTGTCTCAGAAGAAGCTGTACTATTTTACAGTATATTTAATCAAATTAAATAGCATGCTGTAGACATGCATGAATATGTCTCTAAAGAGCAGTTGTGTGTGGACCAGCATGTCTTACTTCTCGTCGTCAGTGCCTGCCGTTCTGTGGTCAAAAGAGGTTGAAGACCCGGATGTTGACATGCGTGTGGAAAAGCAGCAACAGTCCAGCCTGGTCCACCTGCAAGAGGAAGTCCAGACCGCCAGTCCAGAAGCCTTGCAAACCTAGAATCTGTCAGAGTGGTACGTTACGCATCTAGACAACGTAATGGCAGCATTGTACAAGACTTAGGTCAAACCATCCTCTAAATCCAGACCATTATGCCTACATAACGTCCATTTGACGGGTGTTAAGTAGACATAATGGTCGGTGTTTCAAGGATGAGATCAAACAATCATCAAACAAATGGAGTCTACATAGATGACCTGCAACATATGCTCAAGGTGAGATGGTGAGAAGGCACAGAAGCTGACTGTTCCTCGCCAGAGTAGGGTTGTATGAAAATTGTTGCGAGTTATATTTGAAAACATTCCTGTCACGATCATATACCTTACGCAACCAAATAGTAAACTGAGTACCATTCACCACCAAGAGATCATATATCGCTCTCATATATATCTTTCTCGCCGACTACTAACTTCGTTTGCTATGGTCTCCTACTGGATATACGAGAACTTCATGAAAGGGTGCCACATCGCGTATGGGCGAACTAATCCTGCTGCGACGTAGAGTATTAATTCAATCAATGTAAGGGTGCCCCGAACACTAGTGTGCTTAAATATGTATACTACTTGAATTTCAAGCTTGTTACTTGAATTTCATGCTTGTTATCGGTGTTGTGTTGCAGGCTGTGTGGACGTGTCACGGTATTGCAGTGTGGTGGGGATGTTACGAATGTGTCGTGTCCGAGACTTCAGGGAGAGATGCTGCCTCACGTGTCACAGATACAACACGACCATATTGTGATACTTCAGAAACATTATACTTAATCAAATCTTCAGATGTATTTTGTGCACCAATATTAACCTTCACCATTGGATTAATCAGTAACTGCTCTTGGGCATTTACGGATGCATTCAGCTGAGAAAAGGTTAAAACTGAAATTTTAAAGTGATTCAGATGATTGCAATTGTACTATTTCATGCACTTTCAAACTGTTACAAGATTACCTAGAGATAGGACACCACAGGGAATTCTCAGTAGGGATTTTATCAGAAATATTTTAAATTGGTATGTTCATATGCTTAGAATGCAAAACTGGCTTGCCGACATTGGGCCAACAGCATTACGTTGTTAACTAACCGTCAAGATAAATTAGATACATTTTTAGAAGCATCATACTTTGAAATTTGCTCTACTTGGCATCATATATAGGGCATTAGCCTACCTCATTCCTTCAACCTCCAGGACTAACTCTGTACAAAGAGATGGAAAGAGAAAGTGAGATACCATGCATCCTGATTCCACACAACCAAGGTATGGTTGTATACTGTGGTGGTGGTGGTGGTATACTTCAATGGTATGGTATACTGTGGTGGTGGTGGTATACTTCAATGGTATGGTATACTCATGATGACATACTTATATTGGTATGGTTGTATTCATTGATGGAAATGGTACACATTGTGGTATAGCGATATACTCGTGGCAGTATGGTCTTGAGGTATACTGATGGTGGTATACTCTGGTGGCATCGACAGCCACTGCCAGTATTATGTTATTGTGCCAGCAGGCGACAGACCAGTTTATTTTCCAATTTACATGTTGTTGAATATTGTTACGTCTATAATGCATGCCAGTGCATTGAAACTTTTGTTATATTTTATACATGGAATATATTTGAGTGCTATTAATCAAGTCTGTCAGCTCCAGTCAAATACCTCCATTGTGTTCTCAAAGGGTTTCTTTATCGATTTACCTCTACTAGACATTTCTATTGCTTATAATTCCTCAAGCTGAAAACGATTATGTATTGAGCTAGGAAATGTATATACAGTATAAACCAACACGTATGTAAGTATGCATATTAAATTAGTTAAGCTTGAATGGACAGAGATATGTCATCTTACCTCTGCATGCATACATTTGAGGTTAGAGAACCCGACAGCATTTACTAAAGTGGAATTTCCCTACTATATCCACACACGGTTGTGCAGTAGTCTGTAGATTAGTATGTAGCTTGGAATTGGATCCTTCACAATGTAATTTATGCTTAAACATGACAATCAATTGAGTTGTACATTTCAATATTTAATCTTTTAGAGATTTTTTAATTCAACATTTTATACATTTGAAATAACATTCATCACAATTGAATCATTTTCATAAAATATCTTACACATTTATATTGAGAGCATATTCACCACCCCCACCCCCCCCCCAATATAAAACAACTTATTTTCTGCTTTGTATTGTAATTATTTGTGAAATTTTCCATTAAAACATAATGATAATTGTAATTTTTCTTACACAAAGCCTTAATTTCTGCTTTTCGTCTTTATTTGTAAAATACATGTAGTTTCAATTTGAATATTAGTGCTAATATATTTTTGAAAATATGAAACTTTTTTTTTAAAGGAAATATTATCCATTTGGAATTTAGGTTTAAGTTTTATCAAAAGTGTCACAAATAATTGAACACACTTTTGTGGGAACTAAGATAACTTGTGTATTGGGGGTCATCTATCATGTACACACAATGTTAAGCAATATTCATTTGGTGTCGCTGCAAGACCAGATGATTTTGAATCTTTCTAACATCCGAGTGCTTCAGGCTTTCACCAACTGGAATATTGATTACCAATAGCTACATCTTATTTCCCTCAAATCTAAGTTTTTATGTTTTAATTCTTATCGACTTTGTTTTTGGGTTGAAACATTTTGTGCCATGTTATTACAACGATTTAAATCCATTTCTATCTACTCTCGTTAACAAGTGCTGATGTTTAGTCAATTATTGTTGTCGTGTAGATGTAGCAGGTGAGCCACCTAGTGCAGACACTGTATTTAATATTTATTTTTGTATATATACATAAGACATCTTCACTTAGGATTGTGTACATAATGTGATCACCTTGTCAGAAATAAATGCCGAGAACATCACGTCTCTTCTTGTGTTGACCTACCTCTGCATATCATCTGAGGACATCACGTATCCTGTTTAAGTTCCGACTCGTAGGCACTTGTAGGTATTAGTCAGTGGAACTACACCAGACCTCAGAGTTAAAAAAAAATTCCAAGGCTACTGCAGATCCCCAAACACTTAAAATAAGTGAAATACTGGTCGCCAAATGCAAAATTAGGTCGCCATGGCTCCCAAATTAGTTGTTAAATTGAGCCCTGAACATGAATCGAAAATCATGTTTATAAAAAAATATTCTAAAATAGCTAGATACAAAAATGGTCATAAGTTATGGAGGTCTTCGAATCCTCAATAATGGATTATTGGGATCAGTTAGGATGATGGTAGGTACTAGCCTGTTCCTTGATTGTAGACAGAATGTAGCACAACTCTATGGTTTGCATCTGCCTGAATCTTGCTAAAATCTCTAATTTCCCAGAAAACAGAATAAAACAACAATCAGATTGTACCAAAATGCATGTAATGGGGTGAAATATTACAAATGATTGGAAGTTCTACAACAGCTGGTATACAGGGCAGCATGCTGGTCTAGCTACAAGGAATTCCCAACACCTAGTAAATAATGTTGTAATTGTATTGCCTCCTGGATGCAATAATGTATAGCCCACTGTATACTGGCCACATACACCACATAACAAAATCAATAAAGGACCAGTAGCCGTTTTTGACATATAAATATAGCTTAATATTGTTTTAACAATGAATAATTGTCCTCCGGGTCCTCTTCAAGAACTTTCAGACGTATTGCATAAAGAATGGCACCAGATCCCTCAAGCCCAGTTCTGAAATTTGGTAGAAATCATCCCCACAAAATATCAGATGGTGCTTAATTTATTTTGTTGAGTATAGTACAATTTCATTACTTAGTATCCCATGTCATACACAGAGGGATCTGTAGCTCATGTGGAATAATCAAGTAATCTGTCACCTGCGAGCGACCTTGGAATTAACCTATTGTAAGAGCTGTCAGTCACATCTCCCAGTTAGTGACAGTACCCAACAGCCAATCAGAATACAGCAAATGGGTGTGACTCGATTTTCCATGCTGGAAATGTCTGACAAACATATTTTAGTAATGCAAGGATAATGCAGGTGCTAGACTATTCATCGTTTCAGAGGATGAAAGCTTGTTCTCCAGTAAATCTAGACTTGCTTATCTGATCTTGGCTGATAGTTTGAATATGAGTATTTGGGTGACACAGACTATGCAGGTGCCAGCTTTAAATTCAGGTAAAAATAATAAGCATGGAAGAAATTGCTTAAGGAAATATCTGGAACAAAGCTATCGGCTGTTTGTATGCCTGACATGTTGAAAAGCTTGACGGGCATTTCAAGGGGGTGTGGATTCATGATAGGTCAATAGATGCAGTGGACGGAGTATTCTATTTTAATTCGATTGGTTGAGTCTCTGCGTGTATACAGACAGTAAGCAGAGTTACCCAACTTTGAATAAATACATTACACACCAGGAATAGATAACATAAGCATGCTTAATAGAAATAGATTCAAGTCATTCAATACTTCCTAATGATGAGATTTAGCATCGTCTTTAATTAACACGAACACATTACATTCAGCACTTACAAACTAGCTTAAGTAATACAATCAGGATATGACGTCACAGAAAAATACTAATATGAATATCACAGATAGAAGACAGAGTGGTCCCAGCATACCAAGACTGCATAGAACACTGGTCCCAGCATACCAAGACTGCATAGAACACTGGTCCCAGCATACCAAGACTGCATAGAACACTGGTCCCACCATACCAAGACTGCATAGAACACTGGTCCCACCATACCAAGACTGCATAGAACACTGGTCCCACCATACTAAAACTGTACAGAACACAAACTAGTAGACGAGTATGTTATTCAACCACAATTTCATACTAAAAATAAAGCACTCCGGTTAGTCATATACGTTCATGTTGACATACACCTGTCCAATGATTGACACATATGAGCTGGTCGTCGTAAGAGAATAGTATGATCTGCATGATGACTATATGTAATTATTTACTGACACACTTCAGTTCTGTACTGAACTGTGAAAATACTAATGAAGTAATAATTTATGTTTGAAATTCAGTCCTTCATCAAATGATAAAGAATGTAGCTCACATGGCCAAATTTTGTATTGCAGAGGATATCCATTGATGCAAAAAGATTTAATTGCTATGTTGCAGTGACTGACTTCATCAATTAATAAAGCCAGTACCAGTTGTGATGTTGATCACTTCGTCAATTAATAAAGCCAGTATCAGTTGTGATGTTGATCACTTCATCAATTAATAAAGCCAGTCCCAGTTGTGATGTTGATCACTTCATCAATTAATAAAGCCAGTACCAGTTGTGATGTTGATCACTTCATCGATTAATAAAGCCAGTACCAGTTGTGATGTTGATCACTTCATCAATTAATAAAACCTGTACCAGTTGTGATGTTGATCACTTCATCAATTAATAAAACCTGTACCAGTTGTGATGTTGATCACTTCATCGATTAATAAAGCCAGTACCAGTTGTGATGTTGATCACTTCATCGATTAATAAAGCCAGTACCAGTTGTGGTGTTGATCACTTCATCAATTAATAAAACCTGTACCAGTTGTGATGTTGATAACTTCATCGATTAATAAAGCCAGTACCAGTTGTGATGTTGATCACTTCATCAATTAATAAAGCCAGTACCAGTTGTGATGTTGATCACTTCATCAATTAATAAAGCCAGTACCAGTTGTGGCATTTTAACCTTCATTGAAGGACAGTCACTCATCCTGTCATTATCTCACATCCTTATTTAATCTTCTCCTTTCTGGATCAATCAGTCACATCTCTACACGGCATACCTGGTTGCCCTTAGCAAGGAGACAGTTAAGCATATTCCTGAAAGAACTCGTCACTGAGCCATTGAGGGCATCCTACGTTCACCATTTTCCATGTAATCATGACCGAATTCATTAAGAAACTCATGATTGAGTGGAGTTATTGTTTTACATCGCAGTGGAAATCTTTCAGCCGTAAGCAACGATATTTGCTTCCTGGAGAAACAGGCTCGTGAAAAACTCGACATCGTGGAAGACTTTTCAGCACAGGGCTTGTGAAGAAGGCACATTGGAGTGGGTTGTGTGGCAAGGCTTGGACTGGTCAGAGGTTCTGGACTGGCAGAGGGAAAGACTATGAGGCCTGTGGATGTAGCTGGAGAAGGAGTTCGCCTCTCTCGTCAACCTTCTGTAGCAGGTGGTTCACCAGAGACAGCACAAAGTCCTGGGATGAATGGAAACAGGAAATATTTGGAAAACAGAAATTGTTAAAAAAAATATCATTATAAAGTGAGTGAGTTTGTTTTACCTCGCGATGGGAATATTTCATTAGAAAGAGAAAAAACATTGGGTTAAAATAATAATTGGAGTATGTATTTCACAGCAAATTTCTCTGAATTCCGATGATTACAAAAAATATAATAGGTAAAGTAGATGAATTAATTTTTTTATTTAATTGAACAAAATACTATGAATTTATCTTACCATCTGCTTCTTATCAAATCATTCCATTATCTATTAAATACTGAATACATTAGTGCGCTACCTCGCAACAGTCTGTATTAAAGAGCCATGATTTAGATAATTCTAGGACAATTGATTTTTCTGACCTTGTTATTTGCTATTTTGTCACACTTCTTTATCCACCTCCGGTTGTTCTTCCTCTCCACGTCTGAGATAACCTCCTGAAATCAAGGCAGGCATCAGCGTTCAAACAACAATCTTTTATAATTATGTGTTCCTCTGTACAAGCATCTCTGGAAGGTGTGGTGACACATAATCCTTTGCATAGATATGAATAATGTAAAGTATTACAGGAGGAAATCCGCAACATCCGTAGCGCTGATTGTTGCAGTAAACCTGCGAGCAACGGCTGGTACTGACAAGACCAAGGATGATAACTACATTGCCACTCTACAGACATCGCATCCTATCAATATCGTGTCAGAAAGGTAACTTTCGCGAACATTGATGCCGGGCCCCCAGGGCGGGATTTCAACCTGGAACCTTTGGCTCCGAAGTCCAACTGTTCTACCACTGCGCTACCACCCGCCCCAGGGAGTCAATTAAACTGACATCTAACAGCGTTCACTATAGCAATTGATAGTATTAATTTTTATCCAGCCTTATAAAGGATAAGTATTAACTGTTCATATGGATCAAGTAATAATCAACGGTAGAACAGGCTTTCTCTTAATTTGTATTAGACTTTAATAGCTAATCACTACTCACTGCAAACACAGGTAACACCTAGGGAATCGGGGTACTCTACTAAGAAAACAAGAAAGTACATGAAAGAAATGCGGTAATACTTTTAATTGATTTCATACATTGGATCGCTCTCGCGGTAAAACACTGCGTGAGTATATCGTTGTCTGCTATGACTGGCGGACCTACCTATTCTGCCTCCAGTGGGGGGCGTTCTCACAGAGATTCGTTCCGAGGTGATCATAGGCGACATCTCTCTTACCTATAAAATAGCGAGAACCGTTATTGTGGAAATATGTCTGGATAGTTCACATCTTGTAATGACACAATTTACCAAACATCCACCCATGGACAGTTGACAAATGTATGTAACAAAGGTCAGGCGAGGAGAACCTGGACAAAAAGATCATTCCATTACGTCTGCTGTAGATATACAGTATACTGCCCAGGGAGTTGAGAAGGAAACTGGAGATTCCCAGTGGAGCAATGGTTGTGTCTGACAATGTTAGTGTTGTACTCTTGAAACCATGTATTAATTCACTGACGAAGATGGCAAGTGCTACTCACAGGTTGATAACTATTATTCATCTGCATCTGAGGTCTGAAATAATCACATTAAAACAAGTCTGAGTGGGTATGTATTGAGCTACATATAAACAAACAAGTATTTACAAGCAATAACTTGTCATTATCCATACCAGCTTAGCTTATGCCTTAGGGGTGGACCTGGTGCACAATAATTAACTGTTGTTATTAGTAGTATTAGTATTACATGTATTAATGTTATCAGTATTGTTATTATTATTACATGTATTAACAAACTGTATTTGCCTATGGTAAAACAGATCACACATCCCCCATCCACCCACAGACATAGGGTACAAACCACCCAACGTCACTACACTGCACATCATGTTTATAGCGGCATGGTTCACTCACTGTGACGAGGACGTCTGGGTAATCCGTGTGTGGTATGGAGACGTGCGACTCGGGGATCGCGTAGGAGAAGCTGACCAAAAAATATATTTATATTATTTCACGTCTGAGGTTTAGTGACTTGCAGTTACATTTTACAAAACTTCCATAAATATTTTTTTTAATTGGTTAATATTATTTTGATCATTCCGAAATGGACAATAATTTAATTGCTAGCCAGGCTGACCTCTGTATGAACCAGGAGATGACACAGAACCTGGCCGCCCTCCTGCTTGTGTAGAACCTGGTCTGAAATAAATAATGTCACTCTTTTTATCTTCTTCTCTTCTCTTAATTGGGGTTTAGAGCCGCTTTCAAGATTCTTTCACTTACATCACGGTTTGTCAGTTTAAGGCAGGAGGAAACCCGCAACATCCGTAGCACTGAATGTTGCAGTAAACCTGCGAGCA
>JAUTBT010027952.1:0-19421 GCA_032361225.1 Lepetodrilus schrolli
GTAGCGCTATGAGCATGCTTTCGAGCGTGGATTTGGCGCAATATAAATGTTCACATTATTATTATTATTATTATTATACATGACATGAATGCTTTTTCGTCTGTGACATAGATTGTGGTAAATTGCATACAACTAGTTGGTCATATATCCTATATTTACAGCATCACAGATTTACACTATCTCAGATTTATACTATCTCAGATTTACACTATCTCAGATTTCAACACACATATCGTTACATAACTGGCTGGGTCATTGAAATTAATCCAGCAGGGATTTCATGAAAAGGTCAAAAAGATCTCAGAGTCTACATTACACACATTACATTCAATTTTGATATATGTGAACTTTAAATTTGCTCAGAACATTCGTAGAGGTCTACAATTGATCGGAAGTAAAATGTTAGGGACCTGCTACAATGAATTGCATGAAACACCTTTAATTTAACCCTCTCCCTGATGGATTAGGCACAGGCACTGTTCTTGAGGGTATCTCCGGTTGCCTCCAGCATGGAGAGAGTTAATGTTACAATATACTTGCTAATCTGGCTATTGTAGTGATGAAAGTGTTTTTTCGTGCAATGGACTTCCACTTGTAGAAGGTGAATAGATTATTTGAGAATTTGTAACAACTGAGAGTAGGAGAGCCATTTCAGCAGTATATTAACCGTCTCCCTGCTGGATTAGGCACAGGCACCACTTTTTAGGGCATCTCTGGTTGCCTTCAGCATGGAGGGAGTTAAAATGTACAATCCTTAAACTCTGATCAAGTTGCCTAACACGAAAAAAACAACACTGATATAGTTTAAAATAAACATCAACATAATACATATGTGCACCCATTGTAGTTTTACCCCTATAATAAGGCCAATTTTATTTATGTTATACAACTAATTTCAGTAAAAGGCTTACTCCAGTGCAATCAAAATGAATGTGAGGCGAGATACATCAAACAAGCAAAAGGTAAACTTACACAAAATGGGTCAATAATTTGTCACGTGGGCTGACACAGTTGTTTACCAGTATGTATATATTCCTACATTGAGTACGTATACCATACGGAGTTGTATCGGATTTGCAAAGACCATTTAAGAATTTTGATATATTGAAAAACAGATTCCGATTTTCATCAGGAAAGAGAGACGATCGCCATGTTCGTGTGTAACCTTTCGTCTTTGTCTAGCTGGTTTAGATCAGCTTATCACTCGATATTCCTTTCTACGTAGCGCGTACTTCCACTGGCTAAATACTCAAATAATCAACCAAGAAACGCAAATTAATGAACTTTATACATTTCTGCATTCGACGTAGTGTTATACATTTACGATTATTCATTCAAATTCCCTATAATCCGAAACCCTTTAGGAGTAGAAATTGATGTTTACATGAACTGATGAATGCCTATAGCGCCAACGTCTGCGTAACAGCTTGTCTGGTTTTCTTAATCGTTAGAATTCAACAATTGAGTAGGTTGTTGTTTCATAAACTTACCACTGTTAACGGCTTTGTCATCTTCGCTTTGTTGTAGATCTAGTTGTAGTAAATAAACGTGGTTCTCTACGTTCGATGGATTACCACAATGTCAGCTTGGCTTGTTTACATCAGCATACTATATTTAGAGACATTGTGACGTCATAAAAAATAAGCTACCCTAATACGCAAACCATTTTTATTGGCCAGTCATAACAAGAATAGACCAATCAAGAATGAGTTTACATCTGCTATGTTAACTTTGTAGATGGCGCTGGCACAAACTGGTACTTGATCAAATCTTCGCTTCGCTATGTTTTGACATGAATACGGTAGCCAGTCTCTTGCTGTCAAAGCATGGCGAAGAGGAAGTAAAGTGATTTTATCAACAATGTCCACTCCTCGCAAGATTTCTTTCAAAGGAATCTAATCAGCTATTATGGGAAAAGAGCAGGAACTATTGGAGGCAGCTAGAACGGGAAATGTTGCACTGATAGACAAATTACTAGTGAGCAGAGTGCGAAGATCTACTGGTGGAAGTACCATCACCAGCGCTCTAGCCAGGTGAATGCGACACACTTATCTCGTCTTGGACACTGACAGATCAACATTTGATAATACGATATCCGCATGACCTGAGATCTCAAAATGTTCAGGCACATCGCCAATTTGTAACTTTATGCTGTTGTCACCTCTGCAGTAGGAGGGGGATACTATTTCTACGTCTGACGATAGAAACAATGCATGATTTGTGAGGATTCACATAACACAATGTTCAGATGTTTTCTTCAAAATTTTCAATTATTTGTGTCAAGGTTGTTAACGTTTTTGTAGTTCTCTACAATATTAAATTCTAAGGCAAAGTCGTTTAATATTACGGGTATGGCAAATTGTTTGCAAGTTATCAAAAATATTGATTTATAATGGTGATCAGTATTATTTGAAGTGGTCATTCACTCATTGTCAAGTGCTATTGTTCTTAGAACATAATAAACACTATTAGATTTTAGACTACAAGGGCCAAATGATTGATGTTACATTTTTATTTAGGGATGGTCAGACTGAGTATGTACCTTTTATGACTGAGTATGTTGGTTTTCACCCTAGTTAATCTATAACCAGTGTGGTGGTACCAGCTCTGTAGGTAATGGGAGGATAACCTGCCACATCTGTGTTACAGTATGACTCGTGTATGACAGTATTACAGATAAGGTGAATAGTTGCATATTATCATAATTATGCATTTATTTACTTAGTAACAATTGTATTGTAAACAAGACATTTCCTGCATGTTCACTGCATGTGTGACTGTTCAGTGAACAGAGAGTACACAGTCTGCCAGGATGGGATTAGCATTCAAACCTTTGTGGTTGTCGTCCCGCATGCAATAACTGTGTACAGGTGCACGCAGACTCTACATCCATTTTTTTTTAGTATTGGGGTTTAGAGCCACTTTCAAGATTCTTTCACTTACATCACAGCTTGTCAGGTTTAGGGCAGGAGGGAACCTGCAACATCCGTAGCGCTGAATGTTGCAGTAAACTTGCAAGCACCGGCTGGTACTGACAAGAACAAGGATGCTAACTGCATTGCCACTCTACAGACAGCGCATCCTATTAATATCGCGCCAGAAAGGTCACTTTCGCAAACATTGATGCTGGGGCAGGATTTGAACCTGGAACCATTGGCTTTGAAGTCCAACTTTCTACCACTGCGCTACCACCCGTCCCTATACCGCATCTGTAGTATGGCTAGCAACAAGCTATCAATAATAATTAAAATAATAATAATAATAGTTGGGCGAATGGCTAGTGCTAAGCTATTATTATTATTATTATTAATTACAATAATAATAATTGACATGGTATCCGTTTCTTGGTTAATTCTTTAATATTAAAAGCTTTGCAGATGTTCTTGTGTCTGTAGATACGAAGGGCAAGTAAGGTATTGAGAAATTTGATTGGTCGGCAGAAGGGAGACAACTAGCATTACATCAGGTGCACATCAGGTGGCGCTGTCTAGATTCCACAATTTAAGTGCAATGTAGATTAATGCTCGATCACAGGGTGTGTAATGATTAAAATGAGAGGATGATCCTGTGAGGCCGAGAATTACATAATTCCTGATTGTGCAGTTGATAGGATGTGGTCTGTACCGTGGCAATACAGTTATCATCATTGGTCAGTACCAGCCGGTGCTCGCAACTGCAACATTCAGTGCTACGGATGTTGCAGGTTTTCTTCTGCCACTAAACTGACAAGCCGTGATATAAGTGAAAGAATCTTAAAAGCGGCTCTAAACCCCAATTTAGAATGAACCAAAACAAAGAAATAAACATCTAGAAATATCTCGACGGTATTTCCTAATTGATTACACCATCCACTGTAACGACTGACGCACATCTATCTATATTTTAAAAATTGTTTAGAGCTGCTTTCAAAATGATTTGTCTGATAAGTTATATCACGCTATCACAGCTTGTCAGTTTATCCATCTTGCCCCCGTTTCACAACGACATCCTAAATTTAGGAGCTCCTAACTTTATGACCCAGTTTATCACCTCCTAAGTTAGATGCCGATTTAAGAAGGGATAAGACTTGTGACGTCGTCGTGAAACACTTGTTACGAGGTGACAACGTTTAGGACTGGTTTATGAGCTCCTAAATAGTTAGGAGGCCGTTGTGAAAGGGGGGCCTTGTGTATTATATACATTTTTGTCAGTTACCAACATCACCATAAAGCCTTTGTCCATTTCTTGTAGTTTTTGGAACTTCAAAGGGGTCAACGTAAACTGTATTGACCCCAATGGGGGAACTCCACTCCATCTAGCAGCGCTGAATGGCCAAAGGTAAGACTGGGCTTATTCTACAGCACGTCTTGTTGTTGTATCTTTGAGGTTGGTGCTACTGTCATTACCTTGACATGCAATATGTCCTATATGTAATATCATAATTACCATAATAATTCGAACAGGAGAAAATAATTTAATTTGTAGCTGTTCAAATTATTAGAAAAATACAGAAATTTGAAATGATCGGTATTAGTATGATTAGAGACAACCCAATTAAAGTACAAAATGTGGTTGTAAATGAAATGATAAATAAATGAAGGATTTAATAAATAAAACAAGTTATTTAAAATTTTATTGAAAAAAATAAATGATCGTGTAAAACATGGGTCATGTTCATATTTTAGGGTAGGAAATATGTTATTTTCGGTGATTAATTTAGGTGTTTGAACTACTGGAATGTACGAATTAATAGGGTAATTACGGTAGGCACCGTAAGTAGGCACAAAATGGCCTGTGAACATAAACCATGAAAATATCTTTAGACCATTATCAATTTTGCTTGCCATACCATAATCAGTAAAAGTAGCTTATGCCTAGCTCCAAAATAATTGGTATGTTTTAAACGTTTCTTTTTCTGTCGTCAAACAAATGAGCTCTGAGCTGGTGTGAATCATTTCTGAGCTATAGGTAGCACATGTATTCAACAGTATTGCATTCGTAATTGACAGCCAGAGTCACGGTTGATTGGCTCCACAACATGGCATGCAATCTTACTCCGAAATATTCCTTTCTAACAGCAAATGGTAAGTAAGTCCATTCACACTTGTATGCATAAAAAGGACTACGTTGGATTTTTGCCGATAAGGAAATGGGATTTGATTTGATCTTTGATTATCGATTGAAAGTATCCATGTGTGATGTGTGTGTTGTCAATGTGATAGCACAGAGGTTAGAGTTCAAAATTACAAATATAAAATTAAGAGTTTGAATCCCAATTTGTGAACTTAGAATTTATGCATAGTGGAAAATAGTGCCGGATTTCACTAAACAAACGTAAGTCGCTAAAAAACACTTACGTCAGAGTTTTTATTCAACTTTGAAAAAAATCAGAAATTTGCACTTCTCAAAAATAACTTGGTTGCTATTGTTAACTGGAAACTGAATCAGTAAAAATAAGTTTTAAACAACTGTTCTGATTTCATTTTTGAGAAACCTGTGTTTTATAGATAAGATTAGATGTTATGGATACATGTACTCATGAGCAAAATAACATTGAAATAATGCAAAACCCAAAGACCCCAAAATAGAAAGAAATTGTTGCCGTTGTTTTTCTTGTTTTCTTGTTAAATAGTTGCTGTGAGTTATCCTCCCATTGTGTGCATTCCCATATCATCGATTTAGCATTCTATTACTTGGTCTCTTCAGACTTGGACCCGGTTGTATTAAAAGCTAATGCTCCTTTAATGTTTCATTAACCCTCTTCATGCTGAAGGGCAGTGCCTACAGTTTTATTCATCGCCAAATCTAAAGCATCTATTTACTCAGGTCCCTGGTCATCAAATCTTATCTTTTTTAAAGGCAATTGGTCTATATGGAAGGCTTTAAATTACTTATTAACTACATCAACCTATTAAATCAAGTACATAATTTTACTATTCATCTCGCTATTACATCATGTGCATAGTTTTAACTACTTTTTTTGGCATGTTTTTCATGCTTCTTCATTTTTAAGATGCATATAGTAAAATAGTTAAATAGTTTAATCGTCGCAAGTGGGTGAGAGATTCCCGCAGCGACATTAAATTCCATAGTCACTCACTCACTCATGCTGAAGGCAACTGGATATGCTGTAAAGTGCAGTGACTATGCTTAATCCAGCAGGGAGAGGGTTAAAACTCCATTAACTAATACAGCATTACGTTAGCATTAAAAGTCAGTGCAGGAGTAACGAGTAATGACGCCATTAATTAAGGGCACTTTCATACAACTGGGCCCTGCTCTATAACCATGATAACCTTCCAAGTAAATCAGCATAGATATGTTGCACTTTGACCTCAACAAAGATACATATACTTTAGTTACACTGGTCACTCATTGGTCAAATGGTGTGGATTGGACCTGACTGGTCAAGTTTTGAATTCCATGAATTTCACACTTGATAACAATATTAGTTTTCATCTTGTTCTCGTCATTCTAAGATTCCAAAATTTAAATCAATTATTTTGAATTTGGCTGGGGTTAGGACAGTGTTTCGAATTATTCACAAACACTAAATGTTCTATCGGTAAGTTAATATATTCCTAATATCATAAGAAAATCTTGTCAATGATAATTGAGGAATTATATTTTTAGAATGATATCAAAAGCAAACTTAGGCCATAGTTACTTCCCTGGTTTACAGATCTGTTAACCCAAATTTTTCCACTTTGGAAAATAAAAATAATTATCTTTATTATATTCCGCTGACAGTTTACTAGTGTTTAGAAAATTATTATAATAAATGGTGAAGGAAATAGTCGTGAACAAAGACTGGCATGCAATAGTTGACACAAAGTCGACGCCAATTTGATTTATTTCTGGTAAATATGTATTAAAAAGTCTTAATTTATAACTACTGCTATTGACCAGCAGTACTTTGAAAATAATTGTGCATTGAAATCTGAATAATGTATGTGTAGTGGTGCTTATAATAATTATTGACAAATACATTCACATCTGTCATTACTAACAAGGGAGTTAACCCTCTGCGTGCTGAAGGCAACCGGAGATGCCCTAAAGAGTAGTGTAGGTGCCTAATCCAGCAGGGGAAGGGTTAAAATGGTACATGACATCATTGGCATTTTGCCAACTCACTTTTCCTTTATTATAAAGTACAGTCTGCACCTTTGTTCTCACACCGTACTATGTATGTATATGATTTCATGCTAAAGCTGATATGGAGATTTGTGAACACAACATTGAGGTCAACATGGGGCCAGATTCCTTAAACCATTATTAAAGCTTCCTCAGCAAAATATCTACCATGCCTTAATTTATTCTGTTGAGTATATGTCAATCCACACGATCCATGGACTTGCTACTTCCTGGTGGCTATTCATCAATCAGAGATTTAAGCTTTAGTTTGACCATTCTTCGATTCTCATGACATTCGATAGATGTTCTTTTCCTTGTCACAGCCATGTAGTGGTGCTTCTCAAAATGAGGATGGGGCAATGCTGAGATTGGGGGTGGGGTGGGGTGGGGGGGGGTGTGTCTCGTGGCAGTGATAGAAACATGGGGTTGTGTTTCGTATGATGGAATGTATTGATTGGGCAGGCCAGAGAGCTATCAATACTCGCAGATCTTCGGGGATACTTGCTGATGGAAGCCATGTCAAAACAGCGGCTTGGGGGTTTGTGTTGCGGAGAGATGAACATCGTTTATTTGGAGGAGTTTTTAATGAGGCTGTGATAAGTGTATGGGGTTGAGATATTATTAGTTTCCCTGTAAATATGATACAGCAGCGGTTGTGATTAATCCGGCAGACAGGTTATTGATGTGTCACCATTTCACAATATTGTCATAACTTTATATGAGGGCAAACTGATCCATTGATCATAATAATAATATTAATAATGTCGCACCGAGCACATGCCTTTGAGTGTGGATATCATGCATTAATAGTGGACATTATTATTATTATTAGTAGTAGTAGTAGTAGTAGTTTATTATTATTATTATTATTTTCAGGATTTCTGTTCTGTTATTTTTATTATTTTATTTTTTTTATTATTATTATTATTATTATTATTAGTAGTAGTAGTAGTAGTAGTAGTAGTAGTAGTAGTAGTAGTAGTAGTAGTAGTAGTAGTTTATTATTATTAGTAGTATTATTTTCTGGATTCTGTTCTGTTATTTTAATTTTTATTATTATTATTATTATTATTATTATTATTATTACATGTACTATTACCATGATTACAAATGTTATTGGCATTTATTAGATTTTCAACAGATTATATCACACACATCTCTTAAAGCTGTCCGTATATATATATATATATTTAAAAAATGTATTCATATATTTTATCAAAAACAAAATGCAATGGTGATAAGTATAGCAGTAAATAATTGTTATCTTGTTGGGAAAAAACTATTTAATAAGTGTAGTTGTAGTTGCAGGACATAATTGTAATAGTAGGTAATAGCTGTATAAATATATGTAAAGTGAGGGTGTTGATGGTATAATAGGGCATTTATCACTCCTATAAAACTGGTAACATATAGATCAGTGTTTCACTGTGTTTATACAGTCTAGACTTGCGGTGTTGGTTGTGAAAGTGCAATTAACCTTTTCCCTGCTGGATTAGGCACAGACACTGCTTGTTTGGGCATCTCCGGTTGCCTCCAGCATGGAGAGGGTTAAATTAACTCTGATTTATGGTGATATATGTGTTATGTGATGACTATAAACAAAAAAGTTATTATTATTATGTTTTTTTTTAGATTTTCAATAGATTATATCACACACATGTATTGCTTAACCCTCTCCCTGCTGGATGTTGTAAGTTAGCAAGATTTTCCACCCTACTCTTCATTTATCACACACAATGATCCACTACATGCAACAAATATATGTTTATACAACCATTTCAGTTAACATGCATATTGATAACAAAAGTAAGAATACCATAACTCAATTTTTAATCCAATCTAACTGACACTGATTATGTGTATTTGTATTTCCTTGATGTTACCTTGGTTGCCTCAATCTTTAATCCAACATGACTATTATATTATTTGCAATAGCTTTTATGGCATGTCATAAACAATTTGTTGTTAATACTGTCCCTCTATCGATGGACCTAATCTGGTTTGGGCCCTTATAAAATAACTAGCTAAACAAACAGTCTACTATATCAATTGATGCTTTTTTATGAAGGTGTAGGCCCGGACTCCGACACTAGGTGTGAAACATACAATAAAAAACCCTGGCACGCCGACATCCTTTTTACCCTTAAACCCTTATGACATTAACCTTTACAAAATTTATTGTCTGGATATCTGAACATAAATTGTACTTATTTTGTCTGTTTCGTTACTAGAAATGTTTGACCGGTAAACAGAAGCTGAATTTCTGGTCATCCGAGTCATTTTACATAGGAAGCTAATGGTGCCCAGTAAAAACCATGTGGGTAGCGAGGGAACTGGTTATCTGAAGTCTGGTTATCTGTATCATCGTTGTTTTAATTATTTACAGTAGTATAGAAGTTAGACCTGTGTAGAGAGCTCCCTATGGTTTCACATTAAATGCATAAAATAATACTTACTCAAAATATTTAATGATCACTAGATAAACAGATTTTTTTTTATTAATGGTGCAAAAAAATTATCATTTTTTAATTTTCATTAGGGCATAGAAAATGAGAAATTGAAGCTTTTTTGTTTGTCATTCCATGAAGTATTTATCGATACTCTACGAAATAGGGGCGTCAATGCATTTCATGCCAAACTACAGTAAAAACCTGCATACAAGACCCTGCTTTTTAAGAACCTGTTAGGCTAAGGTTCTCCCATTAGACCCATTTTCCATAAGAACCTATTTTAGCCTAAAATTAGAAACAGGTTCTTATTTTATAATTTATTTAGAAATGAATATAAATAAATTAATAAAACAAGTCTATCAGGCAATGAAAATGAGTGAGATCCCTTTAAATGTCATGTATTAGATGTATAGATACACATTAACATGTATTAGATGTATAGATACACATTAACCTAACTAATAACTGTAAACAGTTTGTCATGAAGCATCAATATTTTTCAAGCAACAATCACATTAATTTTACTTAAGAAATTAAGAACCTGTTTAAGAACCTAAATAGGCTAACTTCCCACTAAGCACCAATTTTATAAGAATCTCTTTAGGCTAACTTGAAAAAACCCAGTTTCTTACATGTGGGTTTTTACTGTTTAATAGATGCTAAATCTGCTAGTAGTAGTACTGGATAGCTTCATCACACTATCTTGATGCTATCTTCCATCACACACACAACAGGTGTACATCATATTCATATACCATGTGTACACAGCCCCCTGGTGGTTGATGCAGTGTGTAGAGTGTCAGATTACAAAGCCAAAGGTTACGAGTTTGATTCTCACTGGAAACATGTTATTATCTGGGATAGCAGTGATCTAGGTGCATGGAAGAACTAGGGTGCAATGTCTGTATAAATAAACGTTTATCATTTTTGGTTTATCTGTACCACGTCTGTTTTCAGAACGTTTAGTTGCTGTAAGTTTTCCTCCAAATACATGAACACCACTGTAAGGTCATTGAAGTACTGTGGAAAACAATGCAGATACCCAGTGGATCCAAAGTATGGTTATCAGGGTGATATGAGGGGAGGGTGGTTATCAGGGTGATATGAGGAGGGTGGTTATCAGGGTGATATGAGGGTGGTTATCAGGGTGATATGAAGGTGATCAGGGTGATATGAGGGTAGTTATCAGGGTGGTATGATGGGTGGTTATCAGGGTGATATGAGGGGTGGTTATCATGGTGATATGAGGGTAGTTATCAGGGTGATATGACGGGTGGTTATCAGGGTGATATGAGGGGTGGTTATCAGGGTGATATGACGGGTGGTTATCAGGGTGTTATGAAGGGAGGGTGGTTATAAGGAGTGGTTAACAATTTTTATTTTTATTTTCGTTATCATTTTATGCTCAACAAAATTAATTAAGGGCCGGTAGCTGTTTTGAACATAGAAATGTAGCTTTATATTATTTTAACGACGAATAATTTCCAAACGTCAACAGGCTCTGGGCACTCTTCAAGAACTTCCAGATGAATTGGAATAAAAATGGCTTCAGATTCTTCAGAAATCTTGGAGAAAGCTGCCACACAAAATATCTGCTGGCATTTATTTTATTTTGTTGAGTTTATATAGATATACATAAATGGTACAAATTTTGTATGTATAATGCATGTCCCTGTTTAGTTAAGTTTATTTTCTAAGACAAATTACAGGAAAAATAAGTCATTAAATATGCATGATAGATACAAAGTGGCAGTTTCACTTTCAATCTGCACTAAATAACTCAGTGACCTCCATGAGACATACTTTGATAAATTAGATGACAATGTGCAACACATAAAGAGGTCAGGATATTTGACCCTCTCCATGCTGGAGGCAACCGGAGATGCCCTAGAAAGCTGTGCATGTGCTTAATCCAGCAGGGAGGGGGTTAATAGTATAAACGGAAATATCTTAACTGGCATGAACTATAAGCATGACAACGTATGGGGATACTATAGATATGTGTGAATCATCACCAAATATGGGAACACTTCTGGCTTAAGGACCGCAGTAGTCTCAGTCAGCTACGGGGAATAATCACTTGTGTATAAATAACATGGGATAAACCAGGTTGCAATATGAATAGGCAATCACGCGACTGTGAATCACTATTGGTACTCGGTTTCTGTTTAACACGGATTGTGTTTAAATCTGACATAAATCACCTCGCGATATGGACTCACACAGAGGACATGATGTCACACTAACAGTTTACTAATATATTTTACGAGGATAAGATATAATATTGCCATTTCCTGATCAAGCCCAGAAATGACTAAACATTTGTTATTATGATTTCATGCTCAAAACGTTTTGTTCATAAATCCCCATGAAAGATTTGAGTTCATAAATCACCATGAAAGATTTGAGTTCATAAATACCCATGAAAGATTTGAGTTTGACCATGAAATCATACTCAGTAAGTTTCATAATCTCAGGGCCAGTATATTATTTTATTTTCAGATTGTAAATTTACAACACTTAGTAAACAAATATGTTGTTGTTGTTGTTAGGTGTTGTTCTGGTCGCCTTCTGTATGCGTAGATTTCTGTCGTTTCAGCAGACTAGTTATTGTTTGTGGGTCGGCTGTCAAATATGTTTGATTTGTAAAGTTATGATTATGGTGTACTGCCACATCATTTATCATTTATGTTCGGTCTCTCAACTTGTGTATTGGCTGGGGAAGGGCTGGTTCACTTCCTGTACTGGTAGTAGTTATTTAAAAAGATAATTTTATGAAATAACCAAGGCCCTTCTGCTCAAAACAGTTACATAGCTAAAATTGATTGGAAGTCAAATTTTAGGGACCTATACAAGTGTACGCCCATTGCCTTAAACATTTTTATTGCTACAATAGTAAAACTATTATAGGGATAAAATTGTTTTATGCAACCAAACTTATATTTGTCCCTAAAATATAACTTACAATCAATTGTAGCTGCAGCGACATTGAACTCCATATTCACTCATGCACTCTGAGCAATAGGGTTTTACAGATTTGATTAATTGCATAGACCAATTGTAGACTGTTCTCTCTCTCTCTCTCTCTCTCTCTCTCTCTCTCTCTCTCTCTCTCTCTCTCTCTCTCTCCATAGACTGACAAATAGAGTAACAAATAACTTGCTTGAACCAAATATTACACTTCCCAATCAACCAACGTCGTTTGAACTTCTCTCCAAGTAGTGATAAAATCTCATGTATGACTACATTAGTAACAATCGTTAGTCCTATGGCATATATTACATTAAATATCAGATAACAGTATCATTAGGATGGCTGATCATGTCGGTCGACCCAACACTTCTTAACTTGCCAGCAGAGCGGAGGGTGACACAGCTCTTGCACCTCCACTCCGCTCCCAGAAAGAGGATTTATATTCGATTAGTGATTGACAGGCGCAGTAATTCACTGTCGGTTAGATGACTCATGTGTTACAGGATTGCCAGATGTCAAATGGCAGCAATACAGTAGTCTAGAAATCAATTACTCCCCAAACCCCGTGCCAGCGAGTAGCTTTGCACAGCTTTATCCACCATGTGAGAAGAGATGTATTATTTCTTCCAATTAATAGCATGTGGACCTGGTTAGCACAATGTTAGACCTGGATTATTGGATCATAACCGATATTTAAGGTACCGCCTATCAGTTAATGATAATAACACTGATGGATGAACATGGTATTATAGTAACGAACTGATATGTGCACATTTGAAAATAATGAAAGGTACGTCCGGGGAAAAAACATTAATAGAGGCCTGGTCGATCGCATTTAATTGTTGTCGCATCTATGTCTAAATTCTTGAGGTCGCATAAAATTAGGGACGCATTCATTTCCTGATTTACAGTATCAAGAAATCGTCGCCTGAGAACCAGAGTGTTCTAATTCCAATTTGGTTTAAAATGGAGTTACGGTTATATGGGTAAAAGTTATGTATGTCCTACGTTATGTGTTGGTAAAATTTTACAAATAATTTTATAAATAAGAATATGCAAAACTTCAATCGCCATTTTTTCCAAACCGTTGTAGTGGAAGTTAGAATAAGCTGGTTCTCAGGCGACGAAAATTATGCGATGCAAAGCAATACCTTGCACACGTCATGTATACTATAATAATATGTGTTCAGGCATGTACTATAAGATTCTATTTGATTAGAACTGAACTTACTTATGTTGGACAGGCTATTGTAGGTTAATATTAGTAATTAGCTTGGCATGAGTATAATTGTGGCACGAATATGCTTATCTTAGAAGGGTTGTCCGACATTTGACTTAATTTTGCAGGAAGCGTTAAAAAGGATCGAACCTATTTTGAAATTAAATTGGTTATATAATTTTTTCTTTCGGGCCTGAAGTTGTTTAGGTTAGAAGGGCTACAGGGCGGAGGTGTATTCGACGAATGCCATTGATTAATTTTGTTGTTGTCAGGAGATTCATTTTAGTCTAGTTTCTAAATTCCAACAAATGGCACAAAGTCGACTCTCGGGAGGATTTGAAGAAGCTGAAGTGGATGTGTTATTACTCCATAGGATTTAAACAGAACAGAACGTAACAAAACATGATCTTATCGATTAATGATTAATATTGTTAACTTAAAATCACAGATTAATTTGTCGTTTTTTTTTACAGAATTGGAGTTTAAAATGCAAACTATACGCACTTAGCATACATATAATCGCTTCTTCTTTTCTTTTACCTCAAAATATCTTTTAACCGCTGTAGGATAGGATAGTAAAACCCGAATAATCAGTTAGTAATGTACTGTAATATCTCAATTTTCTATAGTCTAATAGACTAAGGGGGGTAACTCTAATAAAGGTACATAACTACACATATTAAACAATAATATAATATGAAAATATTGAAGAAGAGTGGATATGCGGAAAATGTAGCTGGTTACAAAATATACTTGTGTAGACACATCAAATGTACATACGTTCATGTAAACATACGTTTGACCATGAAATATGTAAACAAACGCGTGTTTGTATGCATTTAATGCTTGCACATTGCAACAACATTACATTAAATATGAACAATGATAAGCTATATCAATGAGATGGCAATGATTGAAGTGTCATCATGATTACACCCATAGTGCCATCCATGAACCAATCAGCTTGTAGTTCTCAAGGCTAACTGTCTATAGAAGAGATATAAAATGCACATGCCTTCTAAATCCGAAAACAGTCATTAAAGAACTTTTCCAAGCTGCCGAACATCTGCATTGCAGGCAGGAAAGGTAGATATGAACATGTAAAACAAATTACGTTCGAGTTAAAAATACATAGTCTATGATAACACCACCAAAAACATTAATGCCCTTTACTAATGGGATTCTCATATTGCATCACAAAGCTATTACCACAGGAAGGTTGTGTTGCTTTAAATGAACAGTGGATATACTTAGTGCAAGTATAGTCACATACACTTTAAATACGTCATATATATATATATAGATCAAAAGTATAATACTAATTAATAATGTTATTAAGGAACGGAAATTCAAACACCGAGAATAGTTCCTTCGTGTGGGCTGCACGTGTAATCACTGAGTGTGAACAGAAAGTTCACTGCACACGTGTTATAAATAAAGTTTTCTCTTGTATATACATATGTAGTGTATACTTAGCTACAACTTGTCATCAGTTGTCTGACTAGTATCGTGATAATTGCTAAACTAAGAGAAAATAAACGTTAGTTAGATTTCTCGGAGAATACCGGGTAATGAGATTATACTGGTGTTGACAAACGTCATCAGGAACCAATACTATCTGATTAGTAACGCAATACTTCTGTAGTTGGATGATGACATGTTCATTATTGATAGAAAAAAGCCGTCTGCCTGAATTAATAGAACTATCTGAAAAGGAATGTAACATTTCTGTAGTTTGATTGTGGCACTGATGCCACATCATATCACTACGGGTACCGGTTATACTGTCGAAAAATGACAACGTGTCGGAAATCTACATTCAAACTCTGGACCATTTGCTCCAATGTCCTTCCACCTAACACTCAACCCTACCTAATTATGGAGGGAAGTTCGACGTCGACGTCGATGACTGAACGATAACGCGGCAGAGGACGCCACCACCTCAATACATTGCATTCCACCACGCGAGAGCTACCAGGTACTTGACGATACGGTGAAATCGAAAGAATTACTTCAGCAGTGATTAAATATATCTGATTACTTCCTACAAGTGCTGCATGAGTCGACAAGTATTTCGGTCGGAGTGATTACATTTGTGACAGCCTCTACGAACACACATCTGCCCGATTGAGGTATTCTAGCTGGGTAACATGGTTATCTGTCTGAACACTCGTGTATGATGAGACAAGCTACAGTGTGGCTCTCGGGTAGATTGGTGAACAATGAGCTCCTTTAATTGTACTACTAACTATGCCAAGTTCCACAACCCTTCGATACCAATTTCTCAAATGTTTGTATACGGACAGTATAACAGTTCATGCGTACCTTCAAACGTTCAGACAGCTATTTCATCATGCTATCCTGCAAACTAGCTATTGTGCTAAAGTACTGCTACTCGTTGGTCATCCTTTATATTAACAGATTATTACAAAATGGTCTGCTAACATAATACTAGTACTCAAACCGTATCATGTGAATACCAGCAATGCTATATAGGACCACGAACACGTTAAACCTGCTGTCTTATTTAATAACACGTGGACACAAATATGAATAGTCATGCACAGTGCACATCGATTTCAGTTGAAGGTATCCACATACGTGAATGTCGGTTCAAAGAGCATATGAAACCGCCGTCATGCCGTCCGTCTCCATTTCAGACGTCCAACCGTTAGACTATTCTAATGACGCTGCCCGTCTTGCGTGGTGAGCTAGCTTCACTGGACTAGGCGGCAGTGAACATAGGTGCTGTTTACGTATGAATCTTGTTTCTGTTTGAAGTTGATCGTCTGACGGGCTAAGCAATAATATCACGGACAAACGCCGTTCCGACTTCAGTTCCGTGATACACAAGTAGAGGTGAGATGCCCAGGTATGGCTACCAGATGACAACTACACGAGGTTTGTACGGTGTAATAAAAACAACTCCATCATAACAGTGGGACAGTGAAAGTGGTACTTAATCAGGGTTAAATCCGAATCCGGTTTGCTGAATTTCCTGGAACTTTCAGATAATTGCCACCTGGCTGTAAATAGGCTTATCAGCAATACGAAGAGGGCAGCTATAGATTCGATCTACAAACATCAAGTAGCTGGGTATGGTAACACATCTTGTTTTAAAATTCTATTAATTAAAGACAAATATACATTCATTTATAGTCCCGATCTGTTTAGTCTATAGTTCAGGAGTTATCTTCCCGAAGATATCGTATACATCACGACATCGTTAAAGGTGGACTTACACGGGTCGATCGGTTGTGACGATGTTTCGAATCGCACCGTGTGAGCGTACATACGATGCGATTCGCAACTACCGAGATCCATGACTAGAATAAGTTCTACTCGTACGTCCAATCGAACTAGACTCGTCGTACAACCCATCGACCCGTGAGAGCGAGCCTTAAGGTTTCTTAGAGGAAAATTTGACGCTTTCGTGATGATCAAATTTTCCAGCACGTTACGTATACGTAACTTCGGGAACATGCCCCATTGAGTGCATATTAATAAAATCAACATTCATGTGCCATGTTCAATGCCAAAAACCTTTTCATCGACATGGAGAATTCCCTCGGCGTGTGAATGCATTTACACATGGAAATGTATATTTTGGATCTGGATTGTTCCTTTTGTAAAAGTTACGCCCAAAATTAAATTAGTTCCCGGTTGTACGTGCAATCTAACATACGTAGGAGACACTGAATGTGGAATACAATACATGCGTTCGAAATATGCATCGATACTTTACAACTGGTTCCATGAAATGGAGCTATCAATTAATCGGCAATATGCATTATTTAATTTTTACAGAAAACGTACTTGAATCGTTGTAGTTGCCATCTACAATATATTTAACTTGTGACTTATTAAACGTTGTTTCTGAACTAAACGACTGGTCCTATGTATACCGTATATGACATATGTATATTCAAAACCAGCGAGATGTAATTAATTACGATGTAATAACTAAATGAATATACCCAAAGATTGAGATTATTGGGAGCGAATCTGTTACAAATGAGGGCTCAATAGGGCGTGTCATTTGTGGTGAGATTACTTCTTCCGGGTGATAGCTCAACTAGCTCGATGTCGTCAAACCCATTGCGTATGCGCATACTATTATGCCTGTAGACGGAACCCAGTCAAAGATGGCGGTATCCATACATGCTGGAATCTGTACGTGGATACGTCTTGTTTTGTAAAAATGTAATTATTTATCCATATAAAGGTATGTATAGCAATTACATTTATTTATCAGACATGATAATTATTACGTAAAAACGCAAATTATTTAACTGCAATAATTATTCTCTTCAGTTTTTGTCAGTCAAGATCACTTATAAATATATGCATAGACCTTAGGATATTTGTTACTTTCTCTCTGAAATTAATAATCTTTGTACTGAAGTCTTTTGCACAATTTTATTTTATTTTAAAAAGGTGTATATTATAGCTATCACTAACTATTTAAAGTAAATATTATTTTATGTAGAGGGGTGACGTTGGAAAGACGGAACAACGGTATAAGACCGTCGAGTGTCACCCTGGTTCCCGGTCACGTACCAGGATGCGTCGAGTGTATGCAGGCGTGCATCAGCACGTGCAAATCGAGTCTGTTTGTCTGTTATGTCTTTTCCACGTCGCCCCTCTGCTTAAAATAATAGTTTCTTAAACCATTTGATAGATGTTATGTAAACATACTGGATTAACAAATGTGGTTATAATTAACTTATCACGCAGTACAAACAATCAAATTATATTTTGTGTTTGTTTGTTGTTCATTCCGGAAAGTATTAATAGACCAAATATGGGCATTATATGCGATATCATGAAGATAGTCCACGATGGAAACTTAGCATTTATGTCAGAGAGATTATGTACCAAGGGGAATTTACTCGACGATATTCAGAGTGATGTTCAGAGTGACGTAGCCCGAGGAGGGCCGAATGACTAATCTATACACTAAAATAAGAATCGCTCGTAAAATCGTTCTGGTAGGATGTTTTTGAAGTGAACATATAATATATGATAGTAGGTTACCAATGCATTCATGTTTAGTCAAATATCCCAGATATGTATTTAAATCGTATATTTGAGTACCGTTCACGTATCAATAAATTGTTGAATTTGTAGTGATTGTCTTCATGAAAGATGTAGTGTCTTGTGTACGATTCTGAGTTGTACCCACGTGTTGCACGTGTTTACGTCGATGGCATAACATTTCTATCTCTGCAATAGTCCGAGGTTGATGTCATTGGAATAGATTGTGTGTTTGAATCAATCTCATTAATTCGAAAATTATACTCAGATATCTGGACACTTGTTGTTTCTGTCAAATTGTTTAAGGAGCGAAACGAAATCTGCATTTAATTAGATTGTGTTTGAATACCATTTGCATAGATCCGTTTCTCATAGTATAAACACTATGAGAAAGTAAATAAATAGTTTAAATATAAATTATATTGGTATTATATTTATATGAAAAGAGCTGCTGAAATTCTTTACCCTCTTGTTCTCCAGTAATCTAGACTTGCTTATCTGACCTAGGGTGATGTTTTGAATATGAGTATTTGGGTGAGAACAAGTTATGACACAGACTGAGAGAGAGAGAGAGAGAGAGAGAGAGAGAGAGAGAGAGAGAGAGAGAGAGAGAGAGAGAGAGAGAGAGA
>JAUTBT010027963.1:0-38933 GCA_032361225.1 Lepetodrilus schrolli
AGTCCAATATCATTGGGGCCTCATTCTCATGGATACTAGTCCAATATCATTGGGGCCTCATTCTCATGGATACTAGTCCAATATCATTGGGGCCTCATTCTCATGGATACTAGTCCAATATCATTGGGGCCTCATTCTCATGGATACTAGTCCAATATCATTGGGGCCTCATTCTCATGGATACTAGTCCAATATCATTGGGGCCTCATTCTCATGGATACTAGTGTAATATCATTGGAGACTGGGTTGCAGGTATGACCATTTCCATTTGAGGAATAGATTGAAAATTGGTTAGATAATTTGAACAGTGAACATTCAATTACTGTCCATGTTTTGGCACCTTCACATGAGAATGAAAATAGACCACTCGTGTTTCCTTACCTGATCAGCCGAAGCCCCTAACAGTGGACAGACAGAATCTTCCAGATACGTCTTCAACTCAGTCTGAAATGAATAGGTTGATTAAAACATTTGAGAATAAATAATGTTGAAATATTATTATGTTGGTATGGTATTTGCTCTCATGGAAATCAATAGTGTTTTTAGGTATGGTATTTGTATATCTACCTAAGCTGCTAGCTAGATTCAAGGAGCTTCAAGATTATACTATTGTCAATTTTAGATAAAGATAGCATAAAATTTATGATCGGCATACTGATAAAAGGTATCTAAACATAACTATGTAACATTATTCTGATTGTACAGTGTATGTACAGTATTATACTACTACCAGTAGTATTATCTGAATAATCTCATAGCATAGTGCATTACAAACCATTGGCGAAGCTGACCACATAAATTAATTGCCAATCTAACAGAACACAGGTTGTTTAGCATTTCCTATGATTGATTCACACTGGCCATGACATGTTTACCATGACATGTAGGTTGATGCAGGCGCTTCTCCTACCACAAGCACATTGCTGTGAGACCACTAACTAAAATACTGTAGAAAATCATTCAGTCACCTGGAATTTCGGATCCTGCATATATTTGCGGAACTCTGCCACAGTTCCTTTGCAGGCCTCGCATTCAACATCATCTGACAGCGGTATTTTGGAAATTTTCTGTAAAGCAAGAACAAATTTGTATTGTCAGGAGGCAAAAAAACCAGAGAACATGTACTGTATCATCTATATTTCTTACACCCTTTTGCCAGTTTGTCGGTGCATATGGAGCTAGATAAATGTCGTGTTGGCCCCTTTTACCATCAGACATTTTATTCTGATCATTCCCAATACCCAACGGGTATGGCTAAAATCGAACATCCGATAGTAAAAGGGGCCAACACGACATTTATCTAGCTGTAGGTAGAGAAAATACCATTTTATATTGGTTGCTCTCTAGCCTTCCAAATGAAGTCTTTTATGGTCAGTAGGGACGGGTAGAGGAATCTCGCTAGGCAAGATGACAAGACTCAGACCATGATGTCAGATGTATCCTACATCCTATATAGGTTATGTATAAACCCATTGGGGTTGTAAGTGGGACACGTTTATTTTTAACATTTCTAAGAATTACCCACAATCTTCCAAGTTCCAGTGATAGCCAAACACGAGTACTAGGCTTTGGGTTGACTAAACTCCAGATAAAATCTTAATACGCCATTAATACGGTTCGTGTGTTTAAATTTCTGTTTGATTCAGAGATGAATCATGCTGTTCAGCACGTTATAAATCGCGATCCAACGCAAGGTACGTAAATAAAACAACAGCCACGCACATGTCACTGTGTAGGTTATCACCAGAATCGTTAAACCAGATATCTAAAAATAGAATTGGACCCACTTATGCGCACTATTGCTAGCTGTCAGCCTCCCAGTGACCCGTCAGCCAATCAGAATATGGCTATACATAAAATTGGGTCGCATTCGATTAGCCATGTTAGAAATGTATATCAAATAATCTTTTATCAAGGCAGGCAACTTTTTATTCAGGTTTAATTTGCTGCTTTGTCACAGTGGGAATCTTTCTCATATAGTAGAAATATTCTGGATTGGTGCCATCGTCTGTTTGCATGGTTGACATGTGGAAAAACTTGGAAATTTCAAGGGAGCTTGGCTCAGGATAGGTCAATTGCTTGCAGGTGGAATTTATGTACATTTTTGCAGCAGGAATAAAAAGATTACACTCCAAAGTGTCTGTGGGAATGCATTATTTTCCCATTGATTGAACAGATGTGCATAGCTCATTTTCAGGTTGCACTATTTCAGAACGGGGGTTATGGATATGTATTCCCCCTGGTCAAATGTATTTTACCTGAAAGTATATATATTTGATTAATCAACACAAGTATATTTGGCAACAAGCTACATTTTCTGCGGCTCCCACTGGTTTTCAATATTTTCATATTTTATTGTATTTTTGTCATGGTGAAAATAAAATACAATACTATGAAAAATTAGGAAAATATTGAAAACCAGTGAGAACTGAAGAAAATGTAGCTTGTTGCCCAATATACTAGTGTAGATAAATCAAATGTACATACTTTCAGGTAAAATACATTTGACCATGAAATATGTCAACAAACCATCATTGTAGCCTTCAAGCAACCTCTGACCAAAAAATTGCTACATCAGTCAATGGCTCTGAGCAATATGGACCACTTTGTTCTATTTTTCATGAAGTGTCAGATGAACGAATAAGAGGTCAACCAATCGGACAGCTGCTCATAAGTTTAAATACATGCTTATGACATGAAAGTGAAAATACAAATCCACAATGAACAGAGGCTTGGATTGGTCTGCATTTAGAAAACATACCATCATCATGTGGGGTGAGCACTATACAGAACGGGTTCTATTTATTGCTCAGGGTTATTGACTCGTGTCAAGAAGACAATGGCACTCCATTGCAAAGGATGTCCTTCGGTGGCTATGGTCAGTTTATTGTACTTTTTTTTCTAAAATATGGAATTTAGATCAATTTTCAAAATAGATGATGCTGGCTTAAAATGTTCAGGGTGATCAAGGCTCAGAATACAATGTATTCATTTCCTGGTGTTCAAACTTGTCAAAGTAATATCGGGAAAAGAGGGTTCTCATAGATTACCTATGGTTTGCTTGCATGTGTAAATTTTGTATATTTTTGCAGCTGGAACAAAATATGAAACCCCATAGTGTTTGTGGGAATGCTTTATTTTACCATTGGTTGAACAAAATTTCCTGGGCTATTCACAGATCACAGGTGCAAATTGGTCATCCCAAACCAAGACCATGTTTACATTGGTCATCCCAAAACAAGACCTTGTTTACATTGGTCATCCAAAGCCAAGACCTTGTTTACATTGGTCATCCAAAGCCAAGACCTTGTACATGGTCATCCAAAGGCAAGAATTGGTCATCCAAAGCCAAGACCATGTTTACATTGGTCATCCCAAAACAAGACCTTGTTTATATTGGTCATCCAAAGCCAAGACCTTGTTTATATTGGTCATCCAAAGCCAAGAATTGGTCATCCAAAGCCAAGACCTTGTTTACATTGGTCATCCAAAGCCAAGACCTTGTACATGGTCATCCAAAGCCAAGAATTAGTCATCCAAAGCCAAGACCATGTTTACATTGGTCATCCCAAGCCAAGACCTTGTTTACATCAGTCATCCAAAACCATATGTGGGAAAATGAGCAGGTCGACCCCACTGCAAATTTCCAGCGAATAGGAAGTCGCCAGCAAAATAAGATTTTCATTTTCGGAATCATATTTGTTCTTTGCAGTGTGGAATATGCGCTAAATGGTGATGACCTAAGAAGGATATTACTGAAGTCATATCTATTACATCTGTGGCGTTTCTTCCAGCCATCTTCTGCTACTTCGTAATCTTCATAGTACACGTATCCTCGTTATTACTACTGAATTAGTCGATAGCTAATCACCGCCACTCTCACACGATGAACACTCGCGCAGTCAGCAACAAGTGTCAGATAGCAAATGTGTCGGATTATGGATAATGACATTGCAGATGAGTTTTGTCATTTCTAATTTCTATGCAAAAATATAACGATCAACGAAACAAAATGACATTCAAATTACCAACCGAAGGAGTAATTCTCGGATGTCAAATTTGTCCGAGACCTAGGAATAGGATAAGTGCATGCACATTCCATTCAATAAACCATGGATGCATTTTGCTGAATTTTAAGGACAAAATGATTGGTTGAGTGCTAAGTCATCTTGGGTTTGTCGATGTTTGGTGTTCAAAGCCATCAAATATTGTGCAAATATCCATTAATCACAGTTGCTCTATTTCATTGGTATGTCTGATGAACAAATAACGTATATGAGAGATAACCAATACCAATCAACAATTACATGCAGCAATGCCAACTGATAGAGAATACATCTACTAGCGATTCTTATTACTAATTAATACTGAATGTGTTTCAACTCAACCCTAATTATACAAACATTAAGTTGAACCATGATATTACACAGAAATGAATGTGATTTTATTCAGATTTCAACAGAATCATGTATTTGTATTTATTTCCTGCGAGATTGTATGCAAAATTCTTTGTAAAGTGCAGGCAATGCTGGCAACATCTTGATGTGGTGATGACCCAGTGGAAAGTTAAAGATGAGACATTGGCAGTTTGGTTGCACGCGGGGCACATGACGCGCGCGCGGGGCACATGAAGCGGCCCTATATATTCCACTGTAATATACATCAACATTGCATCTCTCCAATATACGCATGAATTATATCAAAATATTATAGTATCAATGATTAATTTTAAAGTGTAATTGTTAATTTACTTACCAAAAAAATAAAAGGATTAGGAAACAGTTATGCTATTCAGAGAATTTAAAGTAAAAGCACATTGTCCTCACAATAGCCATTCTGGGATGAACTGTTGCCAGAAATCATTGTTTTAAATTGAAAGGTAGAAAGTACGACCACAACAGTCCAATAACTGGTCACCTCACCTGAAATATCTCCATTCCCGTAGTGCACATTCCAATGTGATCACATGTCTTCTTAGGATGCTGAAACAGCAAAAGTTACATTCTCAATCTCAGTGCACATTGATAATTTTTGTTTGTTAATAATAACAATAACAATAATAATAATAGTAATGAGTATGAATATATTTATAATCATAATGCGCCAAATCTAGACATCACTTACCACACTATCAGCAAATAACTTGAAATACTTAGGAATTATCAGGCCCAAGACAGTCTTGCACTGAAAACAAAGAAGTCAGCAGATGTGAAACATTTGCAGGTCCATCAGGCTAGTGCAGAAATCCAGACGTCTGTCGCATCATATGCATTTAGCTATATCAATATGATGAATAGCAGAAGCACTGTGAAGGCGATGCGTCTTTGTTTACCATCAGGCATTCCCAGGTTACAGGCATCCATTGGACCACATGGTCGGTGGACAGGCAGATATTTTTGAGGAGGATTGGGGTAGGCGAATTATTGTTTGACGTCACAGCAGGAATCTCTCATCCATATGTGATGAAAAGGGACTTTTAGGATTGTTCAAGACATGCAAGTTCATGCCCCGAGATTACAAAACCTTTGGAGTATGATTAAGCTAAAATTTTATATCGGGATTTGTGAAGAAAACCTTGGCTGAATTCTATTCACGACATTACTGGTGCGAGTGTTGGACCATGGTGCATGCACAGTGAGTACTTGAATCGAATGTCAGGGGTAGACACCGAGTGAATCAATATGTGAAAAATTATAAATAATAATTAAATTGATTCACTTCTTCGACTGAACTGCTTTACCCCCAGAATACATTGTCAATATGTTTAAAAAAAAGATGAATAAATATGAATGCACCCATGCCTTCATTCACCAGCTTGCAGCTCTCGCGCGAGTGTTTACTCCTGCCAAAATGGAAAGTATACACCCGTGCTTTGCCGACCTCTTGGGTGAAAAACGAGGTGTTCTATTTGGGAATTTCATCACTCCAGTGTCACCCTAGGGTTGGTCATGAATCGAGTGATGAATCGATTACACCCCTAGAGTTGAGCATGAGTTTATACTTTAAAGTTTCGTAATCTCGGGGTCAGATCACGCATGTGCACACTTTCATGAAGCCATTGTATCCACTAGAGGTGTAAATATACAGTGGATACGATACGTATCACGATACAAAGGTCAAGATACAATACGCTTTGCGATACATATTAATTGTTAAATGTTTTCAGGTATACAATATGAATAATATTTCTGAAGTTTTCAAGTGTTTATTAAAGACCATTGTTTTCATGAATATACTTGATTCAACATGTTCATTTTATAACACTGAGAATCAGTTAGAATCTTGTAATAGATTTAACACTGAACTTGTTAAACACAACATTATCTAAAATACAATAATTAAATTATTATTTTTATTATAGTTGTTTTTCCCCACTGACAGTAAAATATCCTACATACCGTATCCTCCAATTTTCCAAAGTTACTGCATATTAAGCCACCAAAAAGTTGTTCAAATCTGTCCTGAAATTGGAAAAGAGTTACATGTATATGCATCTACAAATTAAAATAAGAAAGTACAATTTTTAACACAATAAAACATGCTAACAATATGATACTTTGTAAATTACTATGTTAAATGTAACAGAACATTTTTGAATTAATGCAAATCTATAAGAAAAACAACAATACACTTACACTAACAGCATCAGATTTTGCCTTTGTTTTAAGATCACCAAAGAAGCTTATACAGTTTGTACATTCTTTAGTTGCTGTCTGCAAACAAACAAAACAATTGTGTATAATACAATAAACTATCTTTAAAACATCATTCATATATATATTTTTAAAAACCATGATAAACATCTGACTTAATGTTCAGAACTGGAAAATTATAACAAGTGGCAAGGACCATTGCTTCGAGATTGAAAATCCACAGTTATTAGATTCCCTGGTTCAACAAGTTTTGCTTTGTGATTGATTTATCAACGTATACACCAATAATTTTACTGATCACCATATGCAACAATTGATTTGTTGTTATGCATGCTGCTAATCAGCACACCCAGATTACAAATTGTTTACCATGTTAATTGTCACAATCTGAAGGTTTAATATACCTGTTTCATGAACAATGTTTGTCCTTGAGCTGAAATTAGAAATAATGAGTAGATCAACATAACATTATGTATGACACAAACCTAGAGACCGACAATAATAATATTGTTTTACATTGCAGTGGGAATCTTTAATAATAACACACACACACACATATATATATATATATATATATATATAATATATATATATATATATATCACGAAACTAGCACAACTGTATTATTACCCTTCTCAATAAATCAGTGTGCACTCATTACACCTTCTGAACTCTCTGGGGAGTACAGCCCAAGCTGTTATTCCATCTCATCCTACCAGGTACCCATTCATAGCTGGGTGGACTTGAGCAATATGGACCATCTTTAGAAATAAATTGCTAAAGATTGATACATATATGAAAATCTTTAACCCATACGTGACATTTGAACCTGCGACCTGTGTGACGAGGCAATCACTATGGATGAGATGGAATAAAATTCACAAATCTTGTAGCGCCTGAAATATCAGCTTGGGCTGTACTCCCCAGAGAGTTCAGAAGGTGTAATGAGTGCACACTGATTCATTGACAAGGGTAATTATACAGTTGTGCTAGTTTCGTGATATATATATATACAACGACAGTTGTAAGTCCCTACAACTATCAGCCTACAAACGCGTCGTACAACTCGACCCAGGTATCCTTACAAAATTGCGTTATTCTAATGTCGCGGATATCATTGCACACACGTGAATAGAATGGCAGAAGTGGAAACAGATACTACAGATCTAGATAACATGCAGGGTGGAAATGATATTTAAATAAAGCATGGTCATATATTGCAACATTGAGTTTACTAGATGTATATATGACACCATTGTGATTGATCAGTCACATTCAGTGGGGTGTTTTTCTAAACAAATGTTACAAAAACATAACATTACGCCTATTCATGTATCGATACTCAGCTAATACTGTACCTTGACTCAACAGAAAGATCACACCAACTGCGAATAAGCCCTTCATCTTTATGACTGTCTGTCCAGATAAAACTTTACACTTGTAGGAATAGGATTCTACACACAACTGGAATATTATTCCCTGTCTGAAATATATAAAATAACTTCGTCATGTGACTGGATGTCATATGACTTCCGTTACAGCACTGTCGTTTCTGATTGGCGGGTTGGTCTGTCGGGCTAGACTTTCTGACAGTCTGTTATAGATTTAAGGGCTATGGGCCTAAACCATCGAAGAACGTATATTAGGTTGTTTTGGAGTATTGTTATCGGTAAAAATCACGACTCATTCTGCATCAATCTGTATTAGCAGTGTATATTGATCACATATATATAAAGTCCCCACACATGCATACACCCCTCGTATCCCACCTTTTCTAAAACACATTTGAAGAAGATATACCAGATCCCTCAAGCCGAATTCCAAACATTTGGTAGAAAGCTATATGATACCCCACAAAATCTCTGCCGGTCCTTAATTTATTCTTTTGGGGTATATACAAAATGTATACAAGGAAGATATTTCATTTTCAAGGTCATCGTAATTATAAAACAAGGAAGTCCGTTGCATGTTATCTAGAACTGTAGTATCTGTTTCTTGTATCTTTGTTTGAACGCTCCATATTGCACCCCAATCGAGTATATTATCCATATATAGAGGTTTCACATAGTGACCGAGTGATATATTTAAATGCGAATGCAATGTTTACTGCATGGTTACACTGCAGACAAATCCAGGTTAATATGACATAAGTTACTTTTCGCACTTTGTGTGCGTGTGTACGTTTGTGTGTAATCTTTATTTTAAACTATATTATATAAGACACTATTGATATGTAACCTACATGCATATGTACATGCACATGTGTGCATACACGTATTTATTATAACATAATATTTTTAACACAACTCTCATCGTCGCGTGTGGGTGAAAGAATAACTCATTCATTATTCATATTAAATTTGACACGGTAAACATTTTTTTAAATTGTGATTTCATAATGCGTCTGTGCAGTAAACGTGTGATGAAAACGTATGATACTAATATCAAATATATTAATATAGTATCAATCGTTAAGGATACTGTTCTTAGGAGAAAATTTGTAATCTCACAAGACTTAGTTGATAGTTCGGCCTATATAATAGCTGCTATTATTTAGGCCAACTTATGAACTAAGTCTTGTGACATTACAATGTCAAATATTCTCGTAAGCATGGTAAGAGCAGTATCCTAACTGCTGGTATACTATATACTAACTATATGTAAGATTTTCAAATTACATATCGGGATGATAACTGGTCTATCATATGGAATAAGCTAGTACGTGTAATAGTTGAACAATGGCATTGTCTATCTAAATGTATTTTAAATTTAAACTCATTTGGAATGCACCGTTCGGTGAATAACAATATTGTTTAGACTACTTACTCATTATTGATTGCGTTTAATTAGAACATACATAAACTCGTTTGTGGAGCATGCCATCTAATTAATTTGGAGATTATTGGAAATAAAATTACTTTAAAATCAGAATCTTACTTATAAATGTTATGGAGTATTTTCAAAGTCAAATGGAAAATATCGCATTTAGGCTCTTGCATACATGTAACGGCTTATTGACACATTTCATGGTAAAACGTATTTACCTGAAAGTATGTACACTTGATTTGGCTACAAAAGTATATCGGGCAACAAGTTACATTTTACGCATATCCCACTGGTTTTCAATTCATTTTAGATATATCATAAACTTGTTGTCCATAATTGATATTATAATATTATCATGGACAAATGTTCTACTTTCTTTTTCCAAAGTTGTACAATTAATTTTACCCATTTTTACAAATAAAAATCAAACGATATATATTTACGTTACCCCTAATTTATTTTGAGCAGTTTATTGAAGGTCGCACACCGTGTACTCTGTACTCCCGTAATATATTCAAGATGGCTGCTGTTGACATGTCCGCTTTCAAGAAAAGGTGATTAAAAACCCCTTTAAATGTGTTTATATTTGATATCTGGAGTCCGAAATTAAAGATTAACTGTACCTACAAGATACATTAAATGTTATAATAAACATCACATAGGTGGGGTGGTTCTAAATGCATCAATTCAGGGTTTCGAGCCGTTCTATGTAACAATGGAACATTGGAAGCGTTGGCAAATTTGCTTGGTTTTGTGGAATTATCTGCGGTTACGCAGCTCTATGTTGTGCCTTATTATTATTATTATTGTTACACTTGGTAGTATTTCCGTCCGCACCCCCTCCTCTTCCATTCTATTCACGTGTGCATCATTTTATAACATTATTAAACATGCAATTGATATCCGCGACATTAGAATACCTCAATTTGGGGAAAGATTTCGGCCCGCACCACACCCCACTTTTTTTCTTCCATGTTTTCCCCTCCCATCTTTACGTTGAGAAAACATTCCGTCCTCAACTTTCATCATTTCTAAAAATTACACATGAATTATTTTTTTCGGGATTACAACCGGGAATCGAACCTGCGCCAACCTGCACATAGGCGACAAGTTACAGTGTCCAGGCGCCTAGCCGACTGGGATACTGTGGAACACATGAAAGCCTAACACAAATATTCGAAGTCTTGTAGGAACCCTGTAAGGAGTTTGATGCTATTAAGGAATGAGTCTGATACTATCACGGATGCTTCAGTCCGCGAGTTCTTAAGTTATATTTTACCATTGCTTCAGTACCAAACTGCTTCAATGTTTGCGATTATCTTTGATGTTTATAAAATGTGTCCAAAATACTTTTAATTTCATCATTTTCATGTGACAAGACTTTGAAAATTTGTGTTATGCTGTCATGTGTTCCCTGGTAGTGCAGTTGGCGCTCAGACACTGTACACTGTTGCCCATTTGCAAGTTGGTGCAAGTTCGATTCCCGGTTGGAATAAAAAAATATATTCATGTTTAATTTCTAGAAATGATGAAATTTGAGGGCGGAATGTTTTCTCAATGCTAAGATGGGAGAGGAAAACATGAGAAAAAAATGAGGGGTGCGAGCGGAAATATGTCCTTATAATAATAATAAGGCACAACATAGAGCTACGTAATCACAAATAGGAAAAAATTATGAAGTTTAATATGTACACACATTTATCCACTAGATATTTCATGACATCGGGAGGGAACATCAATAACTCATGATATTAATTCACACAACATCGTGAACATATTGAGCAAGAATTGTATTAAACACGAAGAATAATAATTAATTAATGAACATTGATTAAATCCAAATGGTCTAAATGATATTTCATCAACAAAGCGGCTGTATTTGCAATTTCTTCATGAGATTTTAGTCATTCAATGTTGCCTTCAATAATCGCACAATTGAACAAGCTGGCAAGCTCAATTCTTCTAGTTGAACTATAAATTTGTCGAGGGATTCATAATGGACAATGGAATTAGTGGAATAACGTCTGTGGCCAACTCTGCACTAAATGTTTTACAGTTGTAGGAAGGTGAAATAGTCCAAATGTTTGAAATCATATGTGCTGTACTTGACAGCTGTATTATAACTTATTAGGCTTATGGATGTTCATGTGTGTACATTAGTAATGATAGTTCCCTGCCAGAAATATGGTCTATCTCTCAATGTGCAAATCAAAACACTCTTCAGCAGAGTATATTAACAATACAAGTCATTACCAACTACTAATCTTTCGGGGAGGCATCTTTTGCCTCAGAAAAGTAAATTAAAACTTGCAAATTTCCTCTATACCAATTTTTATTCATTTTAATTTAAGGCTATTTCTTTAGATAACCGACTAGAATCTATATGTGGACTAACAGACTGGGGGCGAACAATACTGGGCAAATTTGATTCTTACAAATAAAGCTCTATTTTAGATATGAGAAATAATTATTACTGAAATATAAAGACAAAGTCATGCTGTGTTTGTCCCATCATATATATTCTGTCAGAGTTCCTTAATATGACAATATTGATACCCAGTGGAACATGAGGAATAAGTAGATGGTTGAATTTGTACAAATCAAATGTATGTAGTTTCAACTTCAAGAAAACATTAATATTGATAGACTAGCTGTGATTGTATGAATTTGAATTGAATTGTACACTATTTCAATTGTTTGTTCATTCAAAATTGTTTATTCAAAATAATTGAATATATTTAATTATTCTCAAATGTTCAGAGAAGTTGATTACCCATGTGGATAACTAATTAATATTCTGCAACAGCTGGTGTAATGTGTTTCTTATGCAACAACAGTTTGAAATATAAACATATGCCAGTTGATGCAGTATATTAATTAGTTATCTACTCGAGCTTATAATATTTCCACTATTGTCAGATTGTTGTGAAAGCAATTACTGCGAATTTGCAGTTAAATTAGTCAATTTTATCATGTTTATTAATATGTAAATTGTCTATTACAAACTTATTAACTATACTATTACTAACAGAATGTTTATTGTTCTATTATATTAATCATAATATTAAAAATCAGTGATCAAAATTAGAAGAGTTTCACTTGGCTATGTATTAATAATTTCAATGTTTATCAGATTTGTAGATGGCAATGCTTGTATATCAGGGTTTACATATGTTACAAGCTGAAAGTTCATGTACACATGTATATATGGAAATCTATCGCACTATAAATTTAATCAGAACCAAACTGTACATTTGTAGCCAATTATTACTTATTTGATAATTCAATGAAATATCAAATGTTTGTGCAGTTAAATGTTCAATGATAAACCAGTTATAAGTGGTTGATACACACACATGATATATGTCAAACAGTTGCATCTATTATCATGATGAAATGCTTCAATATACATATTTCTTAAATGATCACTCGGGGCCTGAAAAGCCCTTGAATTTCAAATGTGCTGAAAATGCTGTTTTAAATTACTTGGAAAAGCCCCTGGAAATGTAACATATTGCTGAAATACTTCAAATAGGTATTTGATGCAGATACTAAAAATAATGCTTAAAAAGTTTGAATGGATAATCAGTGTTTGTGTTGTGCTCCACATAATGCAGAGACTTGTGGATGCAACAATACTAAATTCTTCCCATATTCATACCCATAAACTTGTGCCCTCATTCTGTCATAATCAGCATGATCATAGAGCAGACAACAGCACATCAAAGACTGAGAGTTCAAAGTTCAACATTTCTTGGTACACTTCTTATCACCTAGAAATGGAGATGTTATCATGCTTTGAGATTTGTCTTAATCAAATGAATAATTGTTCATTATTAAGCAATTTGTAAATACTGTTTGACACAGTTCACTCAGACTATATGATACATAGATTCATGTTCACACAGCATGTATCCAACAATTTCCAATGTTCAAATTCGATTGAAGTAGACAGTTTTAGAAGTCTGTTTTCAATTAGGGATACCAAAATCATAGGGGAGGTAACTCGCATGCTCAAGTAAATTGTTATACCTAATCTGGTTATTAAATATCCTCATTGGCAAAATATAATGTTCACAGTGTCTCAGCTGGGCCGAGCATAACTGTTCATCACGTGTCCATGATCTAGTTGGCGTGTCTGTCTGAAACTGGAAGAAGTTATTGGAGTCCTATATCATATGTTGGACATCTCCTGCCACTATTTATCATATCGTGATTACGGATATATGTTTGATGTCTGTTTGATGTCTGTGTTTTCAGCATGGGCAGCATGCAGTTATACAAAGAGGCGTTGGAGCAGACTGCCAGCTTCAACACTCGTATGGCAATGGAGCGGAAGTTGAGGCTTCCCTTCCTGGACTCGCAGACCGGCATGGCACAGGACCACAGCAACCTCTGGCACCCATATACTCAGAGACAGCCAGGTGCATAGGACTTACAGAGAAATGATAGAAAATAGATGATGCTTGTTTGTTTATTGCCAATGTTGTTGAGGTGCTGACACATTTCTGATTATTGATATGTGCTTAGTGCACTATCGGTAGCATCTTTGGACAAACTGTGCGTAAACAAATACATGTTTCAGTGGCTGGATATTTCATTAACACTGTGGTGTAGTAATATTATAGTGTGATTCGACTGGAACAGTCTGGAAGTTATCTTGGGTCCAATGGAGTTACTTCCCTTGACCCTTTAGCTGTTTACTTTTCAAGGAATGACAAACATTCACAATATCACTGTTTAAGCTGGTATTGGTAATTATTTTATTAATTAGCATCACTGGATGAACTAAAAGGTGTTTTATATGTTTCAACCTGCCATAAAATGGCAGCTAGGATATATGGGTGTGATAGAAATAGCTACTTTTATGACATGTCTTAGACAAATTGAGGAATCCCATTACTAGTGATCACTGCCAACAGTCCAATACTTCCATTTACAATGACAGTACACCAAAACATTTTACAAACTTTATGATACTTTGTCTTTTTATTTTAGGTAATGTTTATGGTCAGATCTACTCATATCCTGCCAAGCGATGGAAAAAGAAGAAACGCTCCTTTTTTGCTGCAGAGGTGCGCTTGGCACGTGCTGGGGACATTGAAATGGGAGAAGCAGGTATTAGTTTGTTGATCATTCATTCTATACATATACATTGTCATTATGAATAGAATATATTGATACCAGATGCAGATCAAGACATGTATAGGCAAGACATTATCCTAAGTATGAGATAGATATAAAACTATTCAACAGAGATAGCATGATTTGATTTAAAATTTTTTTGTCACTTGTCATGTAATATTCTCTTTCACGGTCCCATTCCCCAGAAAGATCAAGTACGTGTATTGAGTTATGACTCATCTTTTATGATTATTCTTTGGAACAGGACCCAGGTATCACAAGAATTGGAACAGTACCATAAATAATTCAACCCAGATCCTTCTGTTTCAGACATGCATCAGATCAGTGCAGTCGAGAACCCTGCCCACCGCAGTAAAGAAGAAGAAGAACCTGTCGAGGCCAAAATAGACTGTCAGGACCAGTGGTTTGAGGACTTCGATCTCCTTAGTGATCCCCCAGATGCTGGCGAGATAGTGGATGACCAGTCAGATATTAGCGATTATGAAGACACAATCAAGAAGAAGAAGAAAAAGGTGTGAAGCAAGCGTAAAATATTTATTGCGTATTTGCTGTGGAAAAAAGAAGTCTGATTCTTGTTGAAATTTCCATATTGGATATTTTTAGTTTTGATGGGAACTAAGCAGTTATTCAAAAAAATGTATGGGTTTTCATTTGAACAGTTATTGATGGTTTACAGTGTTCGAATGAAAGGGGATCCTGGGGTTCATTTGCAAACCTGCAATGTTAAAGGTATCTATGTGACCTCCTGCAAATTCCAGATTTGACCACCATTAACATTGAGCTTATGGAGAAGGATCTCCTTATTATTTTTCTGAATTTCTAACTGGTTTATTTCAGGGTCCTGGGCGAGGAAGAAAGAAGAACGTTGACAAAGATATGATTCCAGAAGAAAAAGATAAACCCTATGTTTGTGAATGTAAGCTTTTATTACAGCTATCTTGTAATGCTTGAATTATTCGCCAATGTCATTTTTATTATTTTGAAATTTAATCATGTTTCGTAATTGACCTGGTTATCATTATTTCAAGTATGCCAGCAATCATGACACAAATCTCTTTCAAATTAAGTATCTGTGATATTATGACACAAATTTCTTTCAAATTAAGTATCTGTGATATAATAACACAAATCTCTTTCAAATTAAGTATCTGTGATATAATAACACAAATCTCTTTCAAATTATCTGTGATATTATGACACAAATCTCTTTCAAATTAAGTATCTGTGATATTATGACACAAATCTCTTTCAAATTATCTGTGATATGACACAAATCTCTTTCAAATTAAGTATCTGTGATATTATGACACAAATCTCTTTCAAATTAAGTATCTGGTATAATGACAAAAATTGCTTTCAAATTAAGTACTTGTGGTTTCATTTTCTAAATGTTTCCATGGGATTTTTCCAGCTTGTGGGGCACGGTATAAGACGCGGCCAGGTTTAGCGTATCACTACACCCACTTCCACAACGGCATGATCGACGACGACAGCAAATCACAGTCTCCGAAGCCTCAGACTCGCTCCAATGGTAGCAAGTGTGAGTCCACTGTTAGAATTCCATTCTGTACATGGTCACGCTAACAATATTTAAAAATATATAATTTCTGGTAATCCTGTAATTTGAATGCATGTTATATATTATTTATTAATTGATGATTTGTAGATGTTTTGGTTACTTAGAGTTTTCTTCCAATTTTGTTTTGTTGCCCCCTTCCCCCCATCATTGTTACCCTAGGTAGATCCTGTGCTAGCTTAGTCTCTCAGATGAATGTTGTAAAAGTTCATGCTTGCTGTGTGTTCAACGCTCAGAGGGTTCATACCGACCGTGTGTTTCCTGGCACTAGTACACTGACTACTTCAACCCAAATACTGTAACCAATATCAAACTTACATTATCACTGGACAGAGGGAAATTGCTTACTGGTGACCTTTTCTCTTCTTGGTGTGATTCAGGTAGAAGGTTTGTTATGCATAAGACCATATGCAATTGAAAGCATTGGCACCAGGGACAGTTATATTTTGGAATCGTTTAATGACTGTAAGTGGGTAGAAAATGTCAAGCATTTCTTCAGTTTATTTGCACTTGTGTACATTCACTTACACTGTTTATCATGCCTTCATAACCATTAAGCATAATCCTTTACCTACTAGTATCTGATTGATTGTATGGTGAAATATTCATCAGTTGGAGGCAACTGATTATCTTATCTTAATATTAAATTATCACTATTACTGGTTTTCATCTGTTCGATCAGTAATGTGTATTTCTGGGATATATGGCTAGAATTCTAGACGTTTGACTGAGCATACCTGACTAAATATTAACTACTGGTTTTCGTTTAAACTGGGCACATAGTTGCTGTAGTAGTGTGTTGAAGATGTGCATGCTGCATGGTGCGGCACTATGAGCCTGGCTGAGACTGGACGCACCAGTAGATTGCAGTGGCATCACATGGTACAATGTTGACAGTGCTTGGTATTCAAATCAATTTGCTTTTCAATGATTTAGGGAAACAGCTCGGCCCCCAAACAGTTAATATCAGAAGTTGGAGTGATGGTAAATACAATTGTTCAATATTTACATTGAACAATTGAGGACTTGCTGATGTATTAAGCTTATTTGATTTTGTTAGGTGAAGCTAACTCCACACCAAATGTTTAATTTCTTGAAAAATGTTTAGTGGACACATTTGTGACAATATTATGTTTATTCACTCGAAAACGTTTTCAAGTGCACACATGCTTGTATAATTATGCAGGATTTATGAATGGAGTATTAACTTATTCTTATCTGGTGTGAGACCCTGACCCACTAACATGTTACTAATAGTAATAACAGTAAAAAAAAACAAAAAACTTTTGTTTACAGGTTATTAAATGAAGGAGGTTATCATATTATGTCAATGATACTAACATGGCTAATCCAATGTATGCTCCCAAACCTGCAATAACTATAGAAATAGTCATCCCCTCAAATTGAACCTTAGAAAGTGTATATACCATATATTTACCTCACACCTGAATGTCAGATTCTGATTGGTTGAAGTGTGTGTCATTATTGTTCATGTCTCTAGCTCTCACAGTCTCAATCAAGGTATTGCTTATGCCATTCACTGAATAAGTGCATGTCCAACAGTGTCCAATCTTGTATGACATAGTAGAAGAATGTCATTCTCTGGGATTTAATAATATCTGGATTACACAATGTAATGCCAATTGCTCAAGATTTATCATAATATCAAATATGGTGTATTTTGTCTTTCCACCATTGAATGAGCAAATAATGTGTTGAAGAGTTCTTATAATGTTTAATTGTCAGGTGGCAAGAGTATGTTGCGTTAGATAAATATTTGATCAACTAGCCCCTTTGGGTAGATGGGTTGATGGACGGTACATCAAGCCATGTACCCCTCTAGATGTGTACTCCTCCAGACTGATGTGCCAAGCCTAGATGTGTCGGGTGTGCTTGATGTTGCACCATTTTGCATGATGTAACAACACTGCTTGTGGTGGCGGTGGCAGAAAAATACAGACCCACTGCTTCTACCCTGCTTACGTTTCAGAGAGGTATGTCCACCCTGTCTATCAGGCAGTCTGTCATATACTTCAAGCAGTCAGGCTATCACAACTCGGTGTTTGAATATAGATACATGAGAGTTGCAACAGACTTATAACAAACCTTTTTGCTGAATTATCGGAAATGTTACCTAGCCTAAAAATTGTAATGCAGTACTGGAAGAATTAAATTACTTGCATTGTCAAGAATATGTACTTCCTCCCAAACTTGATGCTACAATACATATTTTATGCCCATATTTCTTTAGGACTATTTGGATACTACCTGAACTATTTGAACTGTATGCAAATCTCTGATTAACAAGGATGGAAGACCACTCTGCCAAACCAACTGGAGAATGCATGTTGGATTTCTTGTACTCTCCGCAGATAAATCGGAACCGTTCGTTTAATCCCCCACTCCAACCCCACCCTTCCCTGCCCCACAAACAAAGGTTAGGGGTGGTGACGCTGTGTCTTCTGTCTGATATCTGGTTATGGTCCCTGGCAGTTGATCCTTCCTCTAAGTAACTTTTTCTCGGTTTCAGGTGGGTCTTTGCGAGCTCACCGCCACACATAACTCTCCCTACTTTAAGACTCTGCAAGGACAAAGAAAATGGGATGCCCAGTGTGCGTGCATTGTTTTAAAGGGCAACTTTTTATCTTCATTCAGATTGCATCACGCATCCATATTTTGCACCTAACATCTGTGTCAAGTAAATGAAAAATGGTTCTTGTTTTTGTAAACGTGAAATTCACCGTCAATTGGGTCTTAAAATGATTAGGACTATTTGGTACCATTGGTTGTATCTCAAACGGCAGGCTTGGACTATTTCTGTGCTTAACACTATTGTATGAAATGTTAGTTTGTCCTCATCGTCTTTCATAAAATGAATCCTATTCTGATGCAAGCTCTAGTGTACATTTCGACATTGTATTCATGAAGAAGACATGTTTTGTTGTTATTATATATATTTCTTCCAGAGGAAATACATGTATAACTGTCACCAGTCTCTAACATAGCTAGTCCAATGTATTACCTAGAGTTTGTACTTAGACATGCCATAGACTAAACTGTAGTTTTAGCATTCCTGCTAACTCCTGCATAATATTTCTATTTTATTATTTTGCTTTTGAATTCTATAAAGCAATGTGTTCTGTTTTGTGCTCAGTGTTTGTTGACATAATAAATAATTTTGGTGTGGATTTTTCTTCATTCACCATTTTGGAAAAACAAGATGTTAGCAGTTGAACATCGAGACCAAATTGTTTTTGACTATAAGACTAACTAACTAGGGTGCTCATTTCTCATCTTCACTGGTTATTTTTAATGATTTCTGTTCATTTTTGTCCATTTCACCAGGAGTGTAGAGTAATTATTGTAATTATTGTAATTATTTGTTTAGATAGTATTTCATCTAGACTATGCCATCATCTTTGTTAGTTGTTTGTAGATTTTACATTATATTTTTGTTTAGTTCAAATTACAAATTTTACCTGTATTTAGAATGCCTTACATAGAAATGTATTATTTACTATTTATGGAACTTGTAAAGATAGTTTCAAAGTTTAACCTGTGCATCTTAGGGCCTATGCTTGAGTAATCAATATATTATATTTTAATAAAAGCATTATGATTAAAAATGTACCGAGTGCCCACAATCATATAATTGTGGTGGGTAGCTACTTTTAAAATGCAGTTAGATGCACAGTGTTTTCCACACTACTTGTCCTGCTGATTTATATCGATGTTGCTTTCTGACGTTGCAGGTAAAAATGCTGATGGGAAGGCGACTGCTAATAATTACTGCGACTTCTGTCTGGGAGATGCTGCCGACAACAAGAAAACAAAACAACCTGAGGACCTAGTGTCGTGTAGTGACTGTGGACGATCAGGTGTGGAGACATGCATTTACCAGCAGTTATACCCTCGTTGTCTTTCATTGTCATATCTGTGGAAGACGATGCCCGACTGTCGTATCCACGAAGAGACTGTACTGCTCTTGCAGCGATCAGCCAGATAGGTATGAGAGCTGTGTTGTCTCTTGGTGGATACGAAAGCCTCGTGAAAGGGTGCCCTCGCTGCTGATATACAAAAGTATAACTTAGCCACTGGAGCTAGACAGTATATGGCTAGATAGTTAATCTCTACCAGGATCCTAAGAATTCACCTGGGCTGCATTCAGCTGACAATACATAGCATACACTACACTACAATACTTTTCTCTACATGTAGTAGTTTGCTGAAAGGGTTAGTAGGAAAATAGCAGGAAATCGGTTTGCGCGTGTATCGAGTCGATTCGCTTCATGCTTTGGGTTTTCCTACATTTTCCTACAAAACAATACGCGGTTACAAACCCGTAGTGAAATGTATTCATACATATCACTATGGATTGCTGGTTGAATGGCTCGTGCAGTATTACATATGATATGTATTGTCGGCTGAACGCAGCCTGGGTATTTTATGTTATTTTTATATGTCTCATTCTTTGTCACATTGGATAGCTGGAAAAAAAACTGTTGCAAGTGGTGCTGCGAAATTTCTTTGTTTGTTTGTTCATTCATTCATCCATTCATTCATGCATTCATTCATTCATTCATTCGTGTCACATCTTTCCACTAAGTTTTCAGATTCTGCAAAGTATGAGATGTGAGAAAGACCAATCTTCAGCTAACTATTAATTTACAAAACTAAGCCACTCAGGACAGACAGTCTTTGATGTGGCTAGATAATTATTATCTTCTAGTTCATGTATATTTTTTCTCTCATATTTATTGTTCCATTCAATAGCTGAAAGATTGTTGCAAACAGTGTTAAAACTTCCATTCATCCATTCATTCTTGTATATATTTCCACCAGCTTTTCAGATTCTGCACAATATGAGCGTGATATTGAGCCAAGATGATATATTTAAGATTGTGTGTGTTTTGTCTAGGCCACCCGACATGTCTCCAGTTTACAGACAACATGATCATATCAGTGAAAAAGTACCCCTGGCAATGCATTGAGTGCAAGTCATGTGGACTTTGTGGCACCTCGGACAATGATGTAAGATACAATGATGTAAGATTATACAGATTTGTTTGAAATACCTACTAGTCTTGGACTGGTATTATTTCTGCAGGACCTACTCCTCAATAACTCAATTTATTTTTGTAGTGTTTGTAGAACCTTGCAGTGTTCATCATCAAAGTTTGGTAGTACATGAACTGCTGTGGTATTGTATTTTTTGGACAACGGGTCTTGTGGCTGTATTGAAAAGTAAACTTTGTGCTATCTCTCATTTGTTGTTGCAGCTAACAGTAGACTGCTTAGTAAAATTACAAAGAGAACACATTTAACAATGTTGATAGTTTTTGTCATATTGCCTAATGGTTGCTGTTTACAGTCTGAATATCTTCCACTTTTTGAAGTAATGACATTAACAGATTTTGAATAGTTTGAATTAATAGTTCCTGTCAATATGCATTAACAATTGCTGCTATTTTTGAAATTATGAATGTTTCGTCGTCACCTATGGGTGAAATATTCCCACTGCAACGTAAAGCATTAATTCATTCATTCTGAATATTTTCAGTTAATAGAAAGAGATTAAAACATTTTGAATATTTATCTTACTGTGACAATGCTGTCAAATAGAAAGTTTGCTTTATTTAATTCTATTAGTTTTGTATGAGCCCCTTTTCCTTTCTATGGCATACCTATCTTGCTTGAAAAGTAGTCTTCAAGAAAAAGTGATGCCATCATTTTTCACATGGCACCACATCTGTTATAAAGAAAGCAAATGTTTTCAGAATGTTGACAAATACATTTTCAAATTTGTACTACCGTAATCAGGGGCGTAGCTTGGTTTAAATGAATGTGTAGGCCAAATCATCAATGCTAGGGGGGGTCTGGGGGTTGTCAGATGTGTTACTGTGTTTAAACTTTTGGAAAAAGTGTAGGCCACGGGTGTAGGCCGTGGCCTACACGGCCTATAGGAAGCTACGCCCCTGGTAATTAATATGTTTTCCCAGTCTTTATTGCCATGAATATTTCATAAGAATACCCTTTCTATAAATGCCACTGTATATGAAACATGCTTACATAATTACAATTTTCTGAACATCTGGTAATATTTTGTTATTAATTTTAAAATAAGTCTTTTGCTTTTGATATCAATTAAATTTGGAACACAAATGTCACGACTGACTGTATTTCAGGAGCAGTTGTTGTTTTGTGACGACTGTGATCGAGGTTACCACATGTACTGCCTCAACCCACCGCTGGAAGAACCGCCAGATGGTGAGTAGCTCCATCTGCCATCACAGTCTGGCATCTGTGTTCACCAGAAGTTATCCTTCCGACGCGATCCCGTTAGGATGCGCTGTCTGTACTGTTCAGTGCAGTTATCATCATTGGTTCATCAGCAGCTCTAAATATGAGCAGCTCTAAATCCCCAATTCAAACCAATCAATTAAACAAAGCCATGGCAGCATAGTAATAGAAGTGTACCAGAAAACATGGTACATCTTCCCACAATTTCCTATCATCATGTATGGGTGAAATATTCCCACTGATACCCTTAGCCATAAATCACACTCCACAACTTCCTGATGGATATGGTCGGGATGTAAGTAATTATATTTCTGGTGCACAATGTCGCATCTATTTATTGAAGGCAGTATCATAGTATTTGCTCGTTAAAATGAATTGTATTGACAGTGACTACATTGATGATAAGAAGGCTGGATTAATTATTTGCAGATAGAATTTATATCGGACAATTTTGTGTACAGGTTTCCCCCCATAACGTACAATTTAGTGTACAGTTTCCCCCTCATATCGGACAATTTTGTGTACAGCCCCCCCCCCCCCCCCCAATTTCACCGTGATCGAATGATCAAAACGGTTAAGATGCGTCCATGTATTTATTGTCATGTTTCTGCTGCACAGGAAACTGGAGTTGTCATCTGTGTATCGAGGAGTTCCACCAGGGAAAGAAGCCTACCTGAGGAACCACCACCACCACCACCACAGTGGTTATTTGTGGAATTGTCAGCTATCTAATGTCATATATCGTCTCTTGTCAACATCTCTCATGCATAACAGTCCAGCATCAGTATATATACAGCCTACTTGTGTATGTGTACTGGTGCACTAGGTAGTGTTGCATATAGCCGTCGTTGAAGAAAACTCCACTTTTGAACAGAATGGACAAATTCCTGTTCAGAGGTGTGTCTAATGGCATGACAATACAAGTGTCTATATTCACTATAGGTTGAACTATAGTGTGATGGCCATATTTTCAGCTGTCATAAACGTATCATGTCAGAACTATAGTGTGATGGCCATATTTTCAGCTGTCATAAACGTATCATGTCAGAACTATAGTGTGATGGCCATGTTTTCAGCTGTCATAAACGTATCATGTCACCTGTATGCTACTGTGTGTTGTATCAGATTTCCAGTTAGGTCATTCTTTTGAAACACTGATACAGTTACACTAAGTTCAAGACCTGTTGTTGAATACACACGTATTATGTTACTGAACAGCTGTCTATATCAGGTGTATGCAACATGTGCAAATGCCCGTTTCAACATAAGGCATTCCCCGAGTTTTGTACACGATTGTTTTTTTATTTTTATTTTTATTTGGAAAGCATTTTTCTTTACATGGGTTTGGCAACTCGTACACACACCTACAACTGGTGTATGTGTGGTATTGAGACCAAGGAAGTGATGGTGGAGTTTATTGTAAATCAAAATGAGTCGGACATTGTGCATTTATACACCAGTACTTTCATCAACAGTTGACGGTTTTCTTTCCAAAGTAATGATATGTCGGTACTGATGTTACATGGACATGTTGATCTTCCATAAGCATTACAAATTGTCACTAGTAACATTTATTTTATAAATCGTCAGGTTCAGCATTAGTTTTTACATTTTCCTTCCGATGCATTTTTTTAAGAGCATTGTCATTTCATAATCGTGTGTGTATATATATGTTGACAAACATCAGATGTGTTTTGATCACAATACATATTAATGTTGTCATTATCTGGTACTTTCAACACTGGACATTTAATCAATCTCGATACAACATTCTTTTTTTTTTTTACAATGGTGCTCATCAGTACAGCACCGTCCTGTACCCGATGCATTGTCAATGTATTGTGCATAATCATTAAACATACTTTGGAAATACTGTGTTCCGTCTTTCATGGTTCCGCTCATGGTTAGCTGTTGTCAACAACATTCATGCTGCCAAACTTTGATATGCCTGCGTTTCAACTGCGCTAAACCAACAGTTGGTTGTTTTTGTAATTCAGATTCAATATTTCTTCGTGGCCATAGACCAGGAACAATCGTGAACGTCAAATTTTCCTCCATAAATGCTATGGTGATGTTATGTGTACAATAGGTTCAGGAGCATGGCCCTCGACCACTAAACAAATTACAGAGTAAAGGCCAGAGCTACTGAAGAACGATTTGCCATTGTCCATAAAGAATGGCTGGGTCATCGGAAGAGTAGCCTCCCCCCTCGCCACCTTCATGCTGTAGACACATTAGGCTAATATAGCCCCTTTTATTTTTTTCAGCCAGTGATTTAGTACTGTACAATCACCTGCAAGAAGTAACATTAACATCACAATATGAAAATATCCTTTATTACACTGAACCATGAGTTATGTGACAATCACCCAAGAGTTGTCTCCCAGAGGTAAATATCACTGGTAGTGTCTGTCCATGCCAACTCTTTGTTACAGCAGGATCAGAGTCGTGACTTCTTCCAGAGACGTGAAAGCTATGCAAACAGAACCTACAGATCAATAAGTCTGTAATATTATGAAATCAGCTTTTTGTCATTCAATAACTATGATCAGCTGTACATTTACATTGACACAGGAGAAAGACTACATATATCAAGAGGTAGTTCACCATGGTTTTGGAGGTTCCGTCCACAGTACATCTACGTGCGTCTAGACTAGAACTAAATGAACAAGAACATTAATATTTTGAATTGCAACATAGTAACCCTGTAGTTTGAGTAGAGGAACTAATGAATCCATAACATATTTGCTTTGATGCATGCAAATATATCACAAACTGATACAAGCTATAGTCAAGTTGTCTTATCAATTTGGGAAATCTACAAACACTTGCTAGAATAGCAGTTTGTAACCAGCATGTCGAATATGAACCGAAAAAACTGCCACAGGATATGAAAACTAGATTGTTCTGATGCTTCATTTATTCTACTTCAGTCTGTCCATGCTGAAGATGACCATTTAGCAGAACATACGAGATTAATATGCTCCTAGAGAACAATGTGTAGATTTTATGATTTCTGTACCAATGGTGAAAACAAGGTAAATATAGAAAATATATAGAATATATTTGGTTATGTTGCGTACCCCCTTACTAATGGTGTGGGTGTCATGTAGTAAAATGGTTGTTTCAATATGACAATCTTTACTTGTAGTGCACAATCTCTCAATATTTCCTTCTTTTTGCTGTTTTCTATTCAATATTATTGGATATATTTCAGGTCTTTACTGTACAACTAATATTAGTTTTCCTGACATCTGTTGACAATGAAATTGAAAACTTTAATCTTAACAAATGAATACTTTGAAAATATCTCCCCCCCCCCCCCCCCTTTCAGTAATTAAATATGCATTATGTCGTATACACATTTCTGTGTGCATCTTCCTCATGACCTTCGACCTGCATACCCCAGCCCGGAAGATAGTACCCAATATCTTTTGTAAGTTGCATATACCAGTTTAACAATTAACATATACCAGTTTAACAATTAACATATTCATGATAAATGAGTAGGGTTCGTTGACATGACAAAAACAATCTCTTACTATATATTTTAAATGGGTACATTCAGTCACTGATATTCGTCAATATTTCTGCCAACATTTATTCATTTGGGACCTCAAGATATAGCTGCACATATCGATAAGAACACAATTGTTTAAAATGACTTCATAAACTTGTATTTGTGACAATCCAATCACTGCCTGTGTGACGATATATTGCAGCTGTTTTAGTGACATACTTGGTAGATGGTAATCATTGTGTAGGTTACACTGAACACACTGGCCCGGATTTCCTCAAACTTACTTGAGTTTGAGATTTTGCTCAGCTGAGATTTCTCCCATGAATCAGTGCTGCAACACGAGTTAAAAACTCAAACCTAGCTGAAATTTTACTCAAGTTACAGCACCGAGTCAATGGTAGAAATCTCGGCTGAACAAAATCTCAAGTATGTTTCGAGAAATCGGGGCCTGAAAGTTGACTATCTCTGCTCCATTAGGCATGACTGGTCGCCTCCAGCACAAAGAGGGTTAAACTAACATAATGACTCAGCTGCCGGTCATACAAACACTTCCTAGTAACAGTTCCTGCAACACAATATGATAAAACATGTCGGAACAAATGTATAGCAACATCTTGTGAAAATATGCACTGATAACAAGTCTGTTCAACAAATTGTGCTCTTGAGGATGAAGAGCATTTAAAAACGATGATGCTGTACATTGTTACAAAATTATATTACAAATGCAAAGTCATGTACAACATTTGGAGAAAGCTAAGCCAAGACACAGACTGTCATATGTTTGTCATTTCATATTCGATACAGCTTGATGACAGACAAATGACATATTTTAGAGCAATTTCCAATTGTCATAATTGAAGGATAACATTAATTATTTAATCAAGTAAGTTCTTTTTAGTTAAGGAATTCGTAAGAATATGTATTGAACAATAATATTAATTTTTCAAAACATTAACATAACCAACTAAAGGAGTAACAAGTGTATAAAATTCCAAAAATACAAGCTGAAAATACAGTACATGGACTTGTTAACCAGATATATTGGTTTATAGCTTCTCCTGCTATTTACAATCTATGTACAGGGAAACAACAAACTATACAGAACAATATATGAGAGACAGGAAATGAACAGGAATCAAATGTGCATCTGGGGCCCATATACTCCTACGAACATACAAGGGACCAAAAAGCTATGACAACAGAACTAACAGGCAACAAGAAGACAAGGCAGTGTTATCTGCCCCCGACGCTGGATGCAGATATACTTTGACGACTTCTTAATCTGGAACCTTTCAGCAATGGCAAAATAAATAACAGCCTGTTGAAAACAGATACATTGATACAAAGTACCATACCTTCCATGGCTAGTATGCAATTTTTTTTACCCAAAGAACTGACCTCTCATGCGGGGGTGCGTATTATTCATGATCACTAAATCCTAAACTTTTTTCAAGCCTTGATTGAAACCACATTTTGAGCCTCAGATCACTATCAAAAGTTGACATGAATGCAATCGTCTATTAATCATTTATCTATTGATAATTATTGTGACTAGCGAAGATCTTCAAATTCAGCTCCAGAAACTGCTTCTATTGTAGACGAACTCCACGGAAACTACCAGATACCAAGGGAATATCAGGAACAATAATGGCTATGAACATTCTAGATTTAATTTTCTTATTATCTTACTAGGAAACAATATGAATTAGTGAATGAGTGACTTGGTTAACATCAGTAAAGGGAATCTTTCACCCATTGATTGCGTGACCTGTCAAACACTGATGGTTGATTGTGTGACCTGTGCTTGTCACACATTGATGGTTGATTTGTGACCTGTGCTTGTCACACATTGATGGTTGATTTGTGACCCGTGTTTGCACACACTGATGGTTGATTGTGCAACCTGTGCTTGCCACACACTGACATAAAATGGAGGTACCAGGCATTCAAGGATGAATCTCAACAACACATTATCCTCAAGCTCTATCTTCTTAATCACCATTGCTTTTATCATTCACTCATTTAATTACCTTGTACAGCTGGTACGGTTGGTTGCTTTTTGTTTGCCATGTCAACATTAAGATAACGAGATATAAATATCATGATGTGCCAGAGGTCTTGATGGAGGATGTTAAAATAATGCTAGTTTTAACACATGTAGGTATGAGGGGGAACAAATACAATAAAATATGTATTTAATTCAAAAGGTTAAAGCAAGGTGTTGATGATAGTCAAGACTAATCCGTGTACAGTGTATAATGACCACCTATGAGGAGAATTGAATGTGACCTTGAACTGTGACCGAAATTTTCCTCATCTGAAAGCAAATCATGAGGCACACTGTGGGACTATGATATCCCAATATGAGATTCATAGAAGAAATTGGTCTGGAGAGATCTTGCACACAACAAACACGATTACCATAATTACCTTAATAATTCGAAAAGTAAATAATTAAATTTGCAGCTGTTCGAATTATTCGAAAAATATGAAAATTTAAAATGTTTAGCACTCGTATAATTATGGACAATCAAATTAAAGTACAAAATATGGTTGTAAAGATAAATAAACTAAAGACTTTTAAAAAAAATATACATATATATATACATATATATATTTATTTTTGTTTGTTTAAAAATTATTGTGTTTGCATAAATAGAAAATTACGATTAAAAAAAGGTTATGTTCGAATTTTTAGGGCTGGAAAGATGTTTTTTTCCAGCGATTAATTTAGGTGTTCAAACTATTAAAGGGTTTGAATTATTAGGGTAATTACGGTACCACTAATTAACTTGACCTGATCATAACAATCGGAAAGATCTGCATTGTAAATATATTCTATCTTTCACTTTAACAAATAATAATATACATGCCATACTCTTGTCACAACTAAGCTGAGAATCACAACATTCATTCTTAGTACAAAAATATCTTTGACATACAAGAGGTAGTGATATAATGGCCCTACACATGCAAGATATTTACATTCAACTATTTAAAATAGTTTTCCAAATATTCAGGTAGAAATAATTTATGAATCCAGGTCCTTTTAGGGTGTTATTCCATCAAGTTTGACATGAAATTGAGAAAGAAATTATTATTTCACTACATCAGCTTCTTGTATTACATTGGTGTCCTAGCAACCATACAATTATAGTTACAAGACACATGTTTCTATAGTTACAAGACACATGTTTCTATAATTACAAGACACGGTTCAATAGTTACAAGACACGTTTCTATGGTTACAAGACACATGTTTCTATAGTTACAAGACACATGTTTCTATAGTTACAAGAAAAATAATAAACCAGAGCTGAGCTTGGTGACATTATCATAGTCCAGAAATAGGAAAAGCAATATTTGAGCATTCCTGGAAACATTTGAAGTAATTTCTACATATTTTGCCTATTTACAAAATGATAACTGAAAATGTTGCTAGTTCTCTTCTAATTTTCCAACATTGATATGAGGAATTATTTAATTTATTTAACAGAAATGGTCCAATCCATGAACGTTTTACTTTTAGTGCTCAAAATGATAGAAAATTTCCGAAACCTTCGTAGATCTGTGGGAAACTTGTCATCCACAACTGGTTTAATATTGCTGTTGGTTGCACATTTTTACAAGACCTTGAAAAGTATATTCAACCAAAAAAGAAAGTATGCATGTTGTAATCTTGAATATCCTTTTAGTGTGCCATTCCACCATGTGGTAATGGAAAACCACTGTGTGTATGTGGCACACTATACCACACATTGCACGTGCATAATGTTTCGGATTGCCGCATGTCACTGAAAACATGATTTTCATGCTGTGGTCCAGTTGTTTGGCATGAATACACTCGATGCACTTGGAATCAATGGAGAAATGTCCTCTTTACTGATGAATTGTGTTCCAACGAGAGTTGCTGATGGACATATCAGGGTGTATTGCGGACCAGGTGAGAGGTACCATGATTTTTGTATGAGAGAGGTGGACAGATAGGGGGGGGGGGGGGATACAGTGTCATGGTGTGGCCAGGAATATCCAGGTGAGGTGAAACTGATCTCCACGTCATTGATGGAAACCTCACAGGTGTTCGCTACTGGACGAAATCTTTGCTCCCATTGTAATTCCATACATGGCACAGCATTCACACGTGATGTTCCAACATGACGACGCTCGACTGAATGTTGCCAGAGTGTGTACTGCACTTCTGACCCTACACCATGTAGACATGGCCAGCAGTGTCACCAGACCTCAATGCCATAGAGCACTTGTGGATGTACTAGAGAGACCCACAGCCATTAAACCTCCTACAGCTGCAGCAGGCCCTTGATCAGGTGTGGAGAAACATCTCCGCCAAGTTCATTCCATGAGATGGCGATGTCAAGCCTGTATCAATGCCAGGGGTGGGCACACTTGGTTGGCACACTTCCTACTGATCTGCAGGAACAGTCACATTGTTGGAGACTGTCATTGTATGCCTTCTTGAATTGTTGACATTTTTGTTTCATGGGGGTGGTCACAGTAATGGTTCATTGGCAGCACACATGTCGTCTGGTTTATGAAATAAATGACTATTGATTACATACATCTTTCTTTTTTGGTCGAGTATAGTTCACGAATCAGAAACAGATAAAAAATAAATAAATTGAAGGAACAATTGTTACTGGATTGCAAGTGGTGCTGAAATGGCCTAAAAGAAAAGAAATGTTTAAAGTATTACATCTGTTTGATATTTCGTACTGAAACTGAACGTCTACATGCATAGCTATAAGATTAAATTTTGCAGAAATACCTGCATAAAATAGTTTATCATCTGAATGTGTAGATATTCATCTTAGGAAGATTAAATTCACATCTCCATTTCGACAATGTCTAGTTCGAAAACATATTTTGTAAATAAACAAATAACAATTCAACATTTATACGTAGGCAAGAAACCCTCAGTTTGAAAGTTGTTTTTGTTCAATGCCATTGTCAAGTTTAATTTAAAGCTTTAGATATATATTAACATGCTTTCATACAATTTCTAATTATAACAATACAAAGTCGTCCATTTACAACAACGATAACATCTCTACACCAATTGATTACCCACAACCCAACAGGATTTTGTGCTGTCAGACTGATGGCCAGTTATCGGTAAAATAATTAATATAATTAATACCGTAGTGCTTATTTATTGTAATCACATTCTACGATTGGTCAGAATTGGGAAGTCATTCCTATGCGAAAACTCCAAATTAATTTGTAGAAACCGCTGAAATAGTGGGAAGAGCACTGATTGGCTGGGAGATGATCACACGGCCAGACTGTTGACAAAATGGAAATTGGTTGGTGTGTGGTAGGCATTACACAACAGGATCTCAGAGACGAGACCATTTCATAAATCTATGGGACAGTTCCACAAATTCAACTGAAGGCCTTACAAATATGGTAGAGATACAAAATTGTTTTGAGAAATGGATTGTGAGGCAGTCCAGCAGAGTAACAAATAGTAACAGTTCTTTGTATGCAAAGGTTCAAAGTTCAAAGATAACCACCGTACCTACTACCTTGTTGTAAGACTCATTCTGGCTGCATCATCTTTCATAATAATGAAACTTTAACATTACCAAATATATGGAAATGAAAGTTTGCAAACATTGAACAAGTAACAATGACATGCCCTCATCAGGACAATAGTCACCAACAAAATAACATTGTACAGGATATGTCCATTTTCAGGATAATACATGCGAGTGCATACACGGTGATTCTGCAAATGGTGAAAATGGGAATTTCATGTCACATGTAGGTGCCATCCCGTAACATGGGTTTAGGCAAATTCTATTTTTCTAACGTTTGAAAACAAGCCCCCTAGGTGTACACATCTATATTTCAATTAAAGCATGAAGAAGTGATCTAGATATTTACAGGAAATAGTTCTGAGAGAAATAAAGAAATACAATACAAAAGGTGAAAGAGCTGCCTTCAATGTCTACTTTAGCTGTCTATCACTAAGAATGCACTGAAATCGTGGATAGACCTAGGTATTGTTTCACTATGCTTTAGCATCCACCAGGCCCCTCTATGGTTTTTGTATCTATCTATCTCTCCGATAGCTACCAGTACACAATGGCCTTCTAGTGTATATGAGAACATCGTGAAACGATACCCTGGCAACCAAAATAACCTGAGTAATACTAGCACACACACACACACACACACACACACACACACACACACACACACGTCAGTAAGTAGTCATAGCCATTGACCAGGTCGATGTGACTTACGCCAAACGCCAAGTGTCCAGTTCCGCACAATGATCATAGTGCAATGAGCTATAACTTTGTACGCATGTACAGGAAGTTGCTAGTCTTGTAGCGCTACTTTTGTGAAACGGGACCCAGTACCAGTTGGTTAATTGTCCAGTACTGGTCATATCAAACAATGTCTCCTATGCCACTCAGGTATCAGTCCACTGATAAACTTTACACCGATAGTCTTGAACATATATCTCAAATTTGTCAATTTGTAAATGAAGTGCAAAAGATTTGTCCAATGACCAATAAAATGATTGCTTATTAAGCAAGTATGAAGCAGAAGAAATAGGCTACAATTGTTACAAGCTGAATGATATCCCGTGGTGCATATTTTCCTTTGAAGTTTAATTAAATAAATACTGAAAAAATACATGGAAATTAATTATTATGTTTCCAAGTTATTTAAATATTCAGAACATGTACATTTCTCACTTTTCTTTGATATTATTATTATTACAATACTTATTTTCCTACTCGAAATATGAAGATAGCAGTGATGTGGTTAGATTGAAAATACAAAAACAGTTGACTCATTTAGTAAATTAAACAACAACCCAGCTGGTTAACTGAAAACATCAAGGTCCATTTTCTGCAAAGGTCGTAATGACCGTGTGTGAAAGGCACATCTTCAGTTATTAGAATACTACGGCATATTTTCTTACTTTTATGTCATGAATAGAAACACTGAATATACTGACAGCATACACAGGCCAGCTGTGTATCAAGCAAACATCTAGACATTCTTAGGTTAATGTCTAGATAGTAGACAGTCTTAGGATCATCTAGACAATCTATCACTTTCATCAACAAAAGCCACATACGTATAATAGATATCAATAGCTCATTTGATATCAATAGATGGGCCACAACAGAGCTCTAGATAAGCATTTTGTTGACATAAGTTTCTTTCCAAGTAGGTTATCGGCTATTTTAACTGAGCAAAGCAAGTTTCATTACTCACGTCCATTGTGATACTAATCAATGTTAACTAGCTCATTTTCCATGCTAAATGATCCATTCTACAATGTTCTGTTAATGGTGATGGCAAATGACCATACAATATGGAAGTGCATTTTTAACAAAAGGGAGATAACTCATGAACTGCCGATTGAGAGAAATGAGATTGTCATTCATTGTACTTATAATATACACAAATGCTTAGCAATGCCTTTCTTGTGGGGATTTGATACAATGCATAGATTTCAGCTGCGCATGACAGCAATTCATGTCCTTAATTGTGAAAATATGCATAATACCTCGTCCTAATAATAGGACATTGGGATGTCAGTGTTGGGCCAGGCCATTTATCAAAGCCCCAAGTCCTACTAGCAGGACTGTGTCCTACTAGCAGGACTAGCCTATAGGCCTAGTCTAATACCTAGAGCTCTGTTGAAACCAAATTGTGTTGGGGACAATTCCCACCAGGGGATGTGATGCGAAATCATCTTGTATTTGTAAGCCAACTGGGGGTAGATTAATGCATACAGGAATGAAACCATACAAAATTCTAACTGGAACTCTCATGAATATGAAAGATGAACAGCATTTAGTATTTGAGAGAAAGACATTAACAAGAAATTGTGACCATGATAACAGAGATGGTTAAACATACATACAGAGCACTAAAATAGACTTCTCATTACATTGTATTGGGTATACAATAAACGTGTTGATGGACAATTTGTATTCCGTCGTCAATATGAACACAACTACTACTGTTGGAGACATGTGTAGTCAAATATGTCAGTTGATACATTGAGAGCATATTTTTGATGACCTTCTGGCAGTACTTTTGATTACACTGAACTTAAGTAATCTTGTAGCTGGTTGGAGAGTAGACTGGAGCTGGTTGGAGAGTAGACTGGAGCTGGTTGGAGAGTAGGCTGGAGCTGGTTGGAGAGTAGACTGAGGCATTCGGATCAACCAAGCGACATCCACAGATATGTGCTCGGACCTAATAGGAAGGTTGACATTATGGCGGAAATGGATGAATGCTAGTCATCTTTTACGGATGGAATTTTGTAATGTGCATTTTGATTGGTCGGGGAAAATGCCAAGATTATTAGCATTTTGTCAATGGAAACCTAGCATATAGGTATGAGCGCATATCTCCGATCCGAGATGTCGCGAAGTTGCTACAATTGTAGACTGGAGATAGTTGTATCAGAGTTCAGTTGGTTGGAGAGTAGATTCAGTTAGTTGGACCAGACTGCAGCTATGTGGATAATTATACTCTAGATAGTAGGCGCGTAGACTAAAGCAGAGTTGTAACTCAAACGATAACCCAGACTTGGATGTCTAGCTCTGCACTTGTAACATTAGACCTGAATACATGGCAGCACATGGAACCCATGTCAGACCGTACAGTAGCCAGTGATTCCAAAGACTTGGCATAGATATAGATATAGGCATTAGAGATAGAGAAATAGTTAGATATAGGCATTAGAGATGTTCTAATGGGATTATGATAGTGGTTAAAAGTAATTTTAAATAGGGGTCTATGCTGAAGAAATAGGGGGTCTGAAATCTGGGTCACACTTGAGTCACTTCACAACCTTCCCACTCATTGTCAGATTCCGTGTCCGAGAGGTCGTCCTCACTAAACTCCCCGAGAGACGCTCTCTCTGCACTTCCTGTGGCCGATGCTGTATCACTACCACCGTCACAAGTCCTACGATTGGATAAGCTTTGTTCACTGACACTGTGATTGGTTATGCTTTGTTCGCTGAGGCTGTGTTTGCTGAACTGACCAGACAGACTGGGACTGCTGGGGCCAGATGATGGCTGCTGGCACTTCTGTGGCACACCCAGTCTGTCCCAGGTCACAGACCTCGGTTGATTGAAGTCCTCGTCACGCCTGCACGGTTTCCCAGTGTGTGTCATGTCGTCAGCACTTCTACTTCTCTCAATGTTCTGCTCACTATCCTTCATGGGAGAGAAGTAGACCTTTACCTTGAAAATACAGCATTTGAAAGTAAATAGGAATAAGAATACCATCGCCATGAACTCTCTCCATGTCTGTGCCTAATCCATCAGGGAGAGAGTTAATCATAACATCGAGACATCGTGGTCTTTATTGATTTCACAACAACTAAGATCGAGACATCGTGGTCTTTACTGATTTCACAACAACTAAGATCGAGACATCGTGGTCTTTACTGATTTCACAACAACTAAACTTGCATATATCACTATTTATCTTTCAAACCAATTCAAAATAACTTATTTTTGTAAATTGGGGTTTATTTCACAGCTTGTCAGTTTATGACAGGAGGAAACCTGCAAACAACCATTAGAGAGCAGAAGGTGGTACTGACAAACCAAGGATGCAAACTGCATGGGCAACAATACCAACTGCACAGGTGACAGTACAGACAGCATGGGTGACAGTACAGACAGCATGGGTGACAGTACAGACATGGGTGACAGTACAGACAGCATGGGTGACAGTACAGACAGCATGGGTGACAGTACAGACAGCATGGGTGACAGTACAGACATGGGTGACAGTACAGACATGGGTGACAGTACAGACATGGGTGACAGTACAGACATGGGTGACAGTACAGACAGCACATACTATCAGAAAGGCAGCTTCTGTAAGCACCATTTACCTTGAAGTTTGGACTAAAACTCTTGTGTGACTTGTCTTTGTTGGCTCTATCCAGCTCGCTCTTGGGCAACGTCAGAGTGAGGAAGTCCGGACTACTCTCAGTCCCCATGTCCGTGCCCAGACTGTTCCGGTTGGCGCCATTCTGATGCTCCACCTGTTCCCGGTCCTGGATGAAGAATGTGTTGAACCAAAAATGGAACATCTTCTCCTGAAATAAGTGAAAATATAATGTGGTTGTGTATGTTTAGGAATATTGCGTCCACAAATTAGCATGAAAAATGACCCACTCATTAGAATATAGCATGACAAAAGAATATAGCATGACAAATGACACTAATTGAATGTGTAGCTGTTCGGATTATTCAAAATTAAAGTACAAAATATGGTTGAATATTAACTGTAAAAAAATGAAGGATATAAATAAATATTATTCTTTATTTAAAAAAAAATATATATTGTGTTTCGCATAATTGGAAAATTACAGTTTGTAAAAATTGATCATGGTCGTATTTTTTAGGGTCAGTAAAAAAATATTTTCTGCGATTAATTTAGAGGGTTCGAATTATTAGGGTAAAGGAATATTGTCCAACCAACTTTTTGTGTGTAGGGGAATTGGTGTTTAGAGATTCTTTCAATGGTACAGAATAAAATACATGTCAAGCCTAACATGTGATTAGCCTACTTACATTAGCACATAGCATGTTTATGAGGATATCGCCTAAAAAGGCATGCAAGAGGAAATTTTCAGATACGCACCCCAATTCAAAATATTGCACAATCACATAGTTACAAGGGATGTGATGTAAAAACAATAGCACTCTCATATCTAGCTTGTTCGTTGACTGCTACGTGAGTGATGTGGTCTCATGCAGGAGAAGAGAGCCATATGAAACCATACCATATGTGCCTGCTGAATACAGCAATAACGTACCTTCTTTCCAAATTTGGTTTTACTGAAGAATTCAATTTTTATATCGCCACATAGTGGGACAGGTGTTTTGACAGACATGCTGATGAACTGATCCTTTTTCTTGAAACCATCAAAGTTGGGGGATGTGTAGACCTTAACTTTTAGTTGAAAAACTTCATAAAATATTGCTGAAAATGAAACAAATTAGAGTTTTGAATTATGCAATAAATATAGCCAATCAGAGGAGATTGCCATTAGATAGCACGATCAATCAAAATGCATGTTACAAAATTAAATAGAGTGAAGTAATCCCTGTAATTAATGAATTAATGAATTAATGACATACAATTCTATGACGTTGCTGGTTAATTTTCACTAGGATTACCTATTACATACATGGAAATGCCACATTTATTCACTGAAAGTGCACGTATGCATTTTCTATTACAGACAACAATATATTTATTTGCAAAGAAATATATATTTGTTTGTATACATTAACGAGGTGTCCTTTCCAATGAAATTGCTGATAATTTGAAATAATACATAGGTTTCTACATCATATATGCTCAGATTCCACTGAGATTGTCTATTCTACATATTATGATTCAATATACGAAACATTCCATTCAATTTGAGAGCATCATATCCTGCCCTAGGAAATTCATGCCTCATACCCTGATTACAACCAGACTACAGTACAACTCTTTCGTGAAACACAGACCACAGCTAGGATGCGAGATGAGATACGTATACTCACAACTAGAACCAATGGTGATCATCGGGATGGTTTCGAAGGAGATGCGTCTCAATAGCAATGTCACAGGGTTGTACTCCTGGCCGTTCTGCAGCAGCTCACCGTAGTAACGCACGTAGCGCCGCTGACTGGGGATGGTCACTCCCTAGCAACGGACAGGAAGGAATGAATCATAGGGACCGCGAACCAATGTAAACAAAGATATATTATTATTATTATTAGAACTCACAAAATAATGCATGTAGTAATGTTATGTAGAGATGTTAAATATGGCAAATAGTACTCGCGTATTAGTCAACTACGGTAGTTACATAGAAACGGGTATTGAACAGCACTATTAGAAAGTTACCTTCAAATCCCTGGTTCGTGTTTTACCATAGTATACCAATGCTTCGTCAGCATTAGAAAAGCGTTTTCGATGCAGCATGTAAGCACATATCATCACACCAGTCCGACCCTGAATGAAGAGAAATAGAAGATAAAAACAATATCGCAATGAAGAGAAATGTATCTGTTGCATTTGATTGTATCTAATGATTTTAAGAAATCTAAAAATATTTAAGAGAAACGAGACATACATATCAAGAGATAGTGTCAAAGCTTACATATAGAAAGACATCACGGCGAGTATCACTTTACACGTGTTTACCTTGCCTGCTTTACAGTGAATGGCTGCAATGTTTTCTTTGTCTTTCATCAACCACTCATCCAGGTCATCACAGAAAGTTTTAATCAGCTCTAGTTTTGGTGGATTGTGGTCCTCAAATGGGAAACCTGCGACTCGTTGATGGAATTTGGACGCATCGTATTTCCTCTCATCTGGACAACATCTGGGACAACAGACAACAATGGATGTGTTTGAGAAGTTACTTATGGACAGTAATGGATGTGGTTGAGAAGTTACTTATGGACAACAATGGACGTTGAGAAGTTACTTATGGACAACAATAGATGTGGTTGAGAAGTTACTTATGGACAACAATGGATGTGGTTGAGAAGTTACTTATGGACAACAATGGATGTGGTTGAGAAGTTACTTCTGAACCTAACAAAACCCTAATCAATACTTCAACATACCGTATATCGTGGGGTATAAGCCCATCTTTGGGTACAAGCTCACCACCCTTTTTCAAAAGTGGGCCTATTCTGTAGTATAAGCCAAGCCCACTATATATTCTGCAAATGTATCCACCTAAAACGTCTACTTTCTATTTAGTCGGAATCAGGAAGTAGAAATGGAACAGTCCATTTACCAATGCCGAATAGTTTCAGGGGAATGTCTCAAACTAACAATCTGATTATTGGTACTGTTGAAAAAAAACTTCAAAGTATCAGTT
>JAUTBT010027964.1:0-19421 GCA_032361225.1 Lepetodrilus schrolli
TAAAATGATATTTGGTGATAAATAGAATCTCACCCTCGTGTCTTGGAATATCAAATATATCAACACTCGTTGATAAAAGTTATTAAAACCTCGGATTAAATAACTTTCACGACTCGTGTTGATATATTTGATATTCCAAGACACTTGGGTGAGTTTCTCTATATGTTATCAAGTGCCAAATGCCAAATGTATGTTTTTGAAAATTTATCAAAATAATATTTTTTAATATGTTTAAATAAGTATTTGAATTGCTTCATATGAAACCATTTTCAACTTTCATCATTAAACCTTATGATTTATTAGCATCCCCGTCACCTAACTTCATCCAAGAAAACCGATGCCAACAATGTCTTCACCTTCTTACAATTCACATATCTCACAGCAACTGTTGTGTCGCCTCCCACCACTGCTGATAACACTGTCCTGTTTTTTAACCCAGCCGGCACTGCTGTTGTCTACCATTTGTATCCTATCATGCTTCATTCAACTGCTTCTTTCTCTCCGTAACTTCAACTAGAACAGATCCGAGGTATTAAACCTTCCCCCTCGCATTCATCAAACTGCCAGGAAAACCGACACCGACTCTGTGGAGTTGATGGAACGCAACAATCTGTGTCTGAAACAAGTTCCTTGCTTCTTACTTCGTAGCTCAACTAGAATCTCCATTGTAAACATGCAAGAGTTTGTATGTGTTTTCAAATGTAGTCATCCAAATTGTATTAAATTTATCAAATATTTTTAATATTTATTAGTTATATAGTAAACATTTGGAGGAATTGTTTACAAATTTCAGTACATTAGTAAAATAGTTCTATACAAACCATTAGTATAGAATTTTTAAGGCAATGTTCAATTTTATAAATATCATATTTAAATATAGCTTGTTACCCCATGGACATAGTTATAGTATTACCTGTCATATTTAATATTCAGGTTTCATTCTCAAGTCAAGTTTGCTTTAGTAACTTTACTGGAGATAGTGATACCTATTTTAAAGATATTTTTGTCAGTAAGATGTTTTTATGTAAATATCAATGCTGGAACAATACTCACTGAAACTGATGTAATTGTGTCTCTTATGTGGTCTTCAATGTGAAGCATTATCTTACCATAAACACATCTCTGTTTCCATCTTATTCCTACAATATATACACACAGGATGCCAGTTTCAGTTGTTTATGTGAATGGCTTGTCATGCTACTGCCACTGATGTGGTCTGCATTCTTACTGCCTTGAATAGGTGTCCGAGTTATCTTGGATATCTTGTATTTAGAAATACAATTATCAAGATTATGAAATAAATCATATATGTCCCATTGTATAACCCAGTTTAGCATGGTACCATTCTGCCATACAGTTTTGTATTTATAACTCATGTAGTCTGAGATATTTGGCCAAACTTGGAAATCCCATACCTAAGTCACATTACTGATATAACACTGTACACAGTTCAGCAGTCACATTGGAAGCAGTATAGAGACATATTTTTAAAAGTTAAGACATTGGCAGTAGAATCTATTTTAGAATATTCCCTGCTACTGCTTGTTCTGTTCTGCATGCCTCACTTTGCTTCAGCCGAGGGGAGATATGATGATATGATGTTAACAGGCAGTTGTCAGCACTGAATTCCATCTCGAGAGCTGGACAACTATTTCTGGCAGTTGATTTTTTTTTTTAACAGAGTGTGCAATGATTTATCTGTTTGTTTCAGACTGCTCCTGGTGCAGTGTTCCTGTGGTCTGGAGGCTTCACAAGTGTACCATGTGGCAGGTCTGCCTCCTCTCCACCCAGTCTACAACCATCTCCCCACCATCAACATCATCAGCACCTACAACACCAGCAACACACTGAGAGATGTCTGCACTGATATAGCCATCAGCAAAACACCTGTCACACAAACACGTAACCATCTTCATCTTTGTGTGGAGAACAATCCTTGCTCATGAAATATTTATGTTTGGATATGAAATGCTCGCGTGCATGTTTGGATTGTTCCAGCATCAAAACAGACATTTTCTATGAAATAGTATGCTCAATTGTAAATGATATTGCTGTGGTATATGAGTGTGTTCTGGTGGATATAGGGTTAATTCACTATCATATCAGTCCATGTAACACACAAGTAGGCATTCAGACCAGGGTGATACCACTTTTATCTCATGGTAGTAAACATTGCTGTATATTCTGTAAATTATGTTTTGCTGAACTTGTCAGTCATATCTGGAATTGCAAAATACATTCTGGATATATTTTTTTTATTTGCCTGATGCTAGTTTCTACAGTGTCTATGAAAGAAATCCATGAACAATAATTAAAGTATTTATAATACAATTTTGGACATCATCAAATGTTATTTAGATATTCTGAGTATGCAAGTCAATGATGGTCAGAATGTTATTATCTGTGGAACTGAAAGATTTCTATTAAATTATATTTTTCTAATTTTATAAATCAGCTGAAATACTATCAGATTAAATTGTTGGATAGTATTTATGTTTTATCATAGCATATCTAGCTCACTTTCACTTGCTTTATATGTTTGAAATAAATTCAATCTAATAACCACCTATAACCAGTCAGTTTTCATGTGAATTGTATTATTTTTAATTGTATCTTAATTTACCATGCATACATCATTGTGTGTACATCGCTATACAGAATGATGTTTTGTGCTTTTGTAAATATTATATATATTTCTAAATTGTTTTCTTTAACATTTTGTTTTCCCATTATTTCTGGTGTCTCAGGGATGTAAAATTGCATGTAAAATATATGCTTAAATAAATGTCCTTATAGCAAAACTTTAAACTCTGTACATATCTTATAAACACCTGTAATAGTGTTAGAAAATTATGCCAAGGGTTAAATAAATATGTTTTAATATTTCTGGATTCTTTACCACCAAGCAATATTTTAGTATATTTTTGCATTTGTATTGTAGTCATTAAAATGTGTGCTACATATTATTCTACCATAAATATGTACCTGTACATTATTCAGTCGTGGTGCAACTGGAAGAACATGTACATAATACAATATATTTTCCATTGAGCAGAGTAGCATGAGAAAATGTTCATTTGATTTCTACTACAGAAACATTTTTGAAATACTTGAAAGTCTGCAAGCAAACCACTGTACATGTTAACTGTACATTGCACTGTGTTATGTAAATAGGAGGTCAATTGCTTTTGTAAATAAACAGGTAAAAGCTAAATCTGGAGTTGTGTAAATGCATTAGTGAACACTATTCAGCAAGTGGATGGTCTACCAAGCTAGGAAATGACAAATGTGAACAAATTGATGAAGGATACAATTGGCTGTACACACCTCTGGAATGAAGGATACAATTGGCTGTACACACCTCTGGCATTAGGTACCACGTGATGGGAAGAACATGAACAGCTGAAGAGTCAGTAGATATTGCTGGAAAGAGATTGTCTGTTAAGAGATGGAGACGTTCTATTAAGAGATTGAGCCAAGATTGAGTCCATTAATACTAACTATTTTAGTATCAAGCACACAATTTACCAATGCTGTTGTTCCATGTAGGAAGGCTTGAATGATGAGTGGTGTGGATTTTGAGGTCTCACATTAGGTACTACTCCAGTAGGCATTGCACCAGTTACAATGGAAAGTCAACAAATTACCGAAATACAAGATAATGGAAATGTGCTGGTTCTCTGATGATCTAATGAACGCTCAGAGAGCAGTTATAATCCTTGGTTGGCCGCAGTACCAACCGGTGCTTATTAGTTAGAGCTTCTCGGCCTATAGGATACTGTAAAACACATGTTCTATAAACAGCTGTAACGCTGCAACACGTTCGGAAGGTGTGTAGTCAGCAAAGCATGTGTAAAACTATGCACTACCTATATTGCAGGTTTTCTCCTGTCAAACTGGAAAGCCGCACATAAGCAAAATAAATTAATTTATGTAGATAAACGTTATGGACAAGGCAAGAAGACACAGTAGGGATTTACAAGATTTTTTCAAGGTTTACAAAACGTCCATTAATTCATTTTTGTTCTAAGATGTCACTTGGAATGGCATGGTTTTCATTTGCAGTGGATCCAATCATATCACCTCATGGTTTATGAACTGTTTTGTCTGCTGCCCTTGTAACATGCATGCTCTGGCTTGCTCCATTGGATCCAACATTGTAGAAAGATGCAAGAACCAGTGTCTCCTGTCAACGTAAGCATTAGACTCTGAGGATACATCCCTAAGGTTTGCTTCCCATACATGTGAGCTCTTTGTGGGGGTAAAGATGTGTAACATAGAACACTTGTATACTATCTGGGATGTTTCAATGGCAGTAGCCAAGTGCGTGTAGGAGTGAGATATATAATCTGGGCTTTCTCAAACATCTTGGCTTAGACACTATGGATGGAAATAGGTAGTAATATACCCTATTATTATTATTATTATTATTATATGATGCAGTGTATACTTTAACGTGTTCAATACTGTCCAGCAAATACTGTGTTGTATAGATCTATTAGTAAACATTTAATTTATGGCTTGTTCTAATTCAAATCGGAATATAATTTGATTTTAAGTCACTTCATATAAAATAGTTCGCTGGACACTTAATAGTTTTACTATCCACAATCTTTGGAGGTGTCGTGTACGCTAATGAGGAAAATTAATCCTCTAAGCACAGTCTCTGTACTGTAGGTATACTTACGGGTATATATATCCGAGACGTATACCGATCATGTATACACTATATATTTACTGTCAATGCCTGGAATAGCTATTTACATGTAAGCATAAACATACACTTGCTATCTGAAAAGTATACCTATAACATTATTTATTCCTAGCGTAGTGCATGTCTACGTGAACAATACTCACTTTAAACATATTTAATTTAGTTTAACCACGATGTTCGTTATTGATATATCTCGGGCCATATATCCCTTTAAACAGTGCGTTATAGGTACAGCGCGTTTTTAACATGTAAATAAATCTGGCATTAAAGCGTTGACGTATGTTGATAATTATTGGTAACCATTAAATCGAAACATTTCAGTTTGTTTCCATGTGGCAATATTTTTACAACCGAATTATCATACAGTATGTGTTAGTCTAATCGATTTGTCATTGATTTCTATCAATATATCAACTCTAGACATGAGAAAAGCTTCACTGGAATAAATGAATAAAGGACGAGCAATGTTTTGGCTCGAAGTTCATACCACGGCCACCTTTACCGTAACAAAAGTGTTTTGTAGACGGACGAGCTACGAGCCATCGGGCTATTTATGCTTCCATTGGCGTGTTTTCATTCCTCAATCTTATTCTTTTCCGGCAAAGGTAGGCAGCTTTGGTGTTCAAACATAGTGGTGTATAAATACTTCAGCTATATGTAGGCATTTAATCATTTGGGTTTAATGTCTTCGTATTCTTATATCGTCGATGGTATTATTCATGTCTAGTGGTTCCCATCAATGCCATTTGACATGTCAATAATGCAGTGTTGATACATGCGTTACAAGTACCAGCATGTCATCGTATTAGAAAACATATATGGCTTAGGAAAGTGACAGTCCACGCAGATAGTCACGTAAAACTTGGTATCTGCTTCAACACGGGCAATAACAGGTTATGTTTAGCATTGAGATCATGAGCAAAAACCTACGTACATACATATCGAATTTTGAATTTTGCCATGCTTGCTTGTTGTAAATCAGAAACATTTCCCTTCAGCAAGGCAGGTAGAGTATTCCCCTAAACCTGTTTGAAGACGGTATAGACAAAGCATTGAATCACTCACTGGTATATACACGGCAATATAACGTCGTGTCACGTACAGGTGTACTCAATACAGTCATATATCGAGATATTATCCCGCAATGTTTTACTATCCTGTATCGACCAGCGGACTTTTGGTTCTTCAACAAGAACAGTAAAACCGTCGACAACTTCTTTCTACAAACATTTGTTTGGCACGGCACGTATTCACCAAGTATGAATTGAAGACAAAACCTGTCCACGGGGGAACTTATTACTCGTCGAAATGATGGATTGTCTTAGCACTCAACAATATGTAGAGATAGATGAAAGGTGCAATAACACAGACAAATTGGTGTATAGAAGCGCATCTCACCCATATACCACCGGGAACAAGTATATTTAAGATGGTTGAATCAGGAATAGAATAGGTAATTGTATATTCCTGTCCAGGGCCATGAGAGTTCGTCTTATTCACTGTTATTGGTATGCACTAATTGAAAGAAGATGGCCCGTGTCGGTGGGAGGTTACAGGAAAGCTCAGAGAGTTCAGAAACGATCCATTTATTATTTGTCGAGAGACACAGGGTCGTTAAGTGCAGCACCGCTACTGAAAGGTGTTTGGTAATATTGAAAATGCTGTCAGAAACAACTGATGAAGTCATTAGGAGACCAATAACTAGTAATCGATGGATACAATCTCGTGTGATGATAACCTCATAATAACATCCTTCAAGTGAAATGCCCGTGGTAGTATCGCCATGTACCTCGTCCAAACATATATGGACTGTATTCACAACCATGGTGACTCTATTCTCTGGAATTCGGCACTGTTGGACAATTAATGATTCCTTATATTACTCTGGTACTACTGTTATACCACCAGTCATTGACTGAATACATTGACTGAATATGAATACATGTTGTTGCAAAATCGGTGATTCCTTTCCCAGGCAATCAACAGTCTTGCATCTTGCAATGTTCCCCAAGAGATTACATCCGTCATTGAGTTCCACGTCTATATGCTGGGTAATTATCTCTTGCTTGATATTGAGGTGACTCGAGTCTTCATTAGCCACGTGCTCACATGTCTGGAGGTCAAAGGTCACCTCGTTCGGAGTCATGAGATCAAAGCCCGCTTGGATCGTCATCTCTCGGTGCTGGATTCATCTCAGTGGAAGGATGGGAAGTAATTATTCCGCAGAGATATAACGTTTACTACTTGTATTTGTCAAAGCGTCAATGCATGATATGTACATTTCTGCATATTGGCTTATAAAGTTGTTAAATCGTTTATAATACATGTACACTGCATATATAACAAATAATTAACCTCTGTCGTCACGTGTAATTATCTCGTTATTACGGAGAACTATATATGGTTTAGTATAGAGCTGACATACAAGACACTGGAACACAGAGAAACATGTATTTGTCAAATCACCCTATGAAAACAATGTTTAAAAAATTTCCATATTGCTTCCCGTACATCAATGTCCTCGAAAGAGAATAATAAGTGCCGAATGTATGTGATATTTGGCATATTATGAACGATGGTTACGTTATGCATCTTGTAGATTGGCGTTCTATTATGGGGACATATATCTGCATTTTGTATGTTGCCTTTCTTGAATAGTGCCACGCTCTGCATATTATATTATATTGCCGTTGTTGTATCGTGGCATGTTCTGCTGATGTTATTTTACCGTTCGTTTATGACATGTTCTACATTTTGTAGCTTACCGGTCTTGCATGACTGGCAATTTTCTGCATTCGCTTCCTATGGCTTATAAATAGATTCCACCCACGCAATATCCACAGTATCATAAAAGTATTTCGAAAACATGTTCTATTTTGTTATCATATGAAATTAGTTGGAATTGAAGTGGCGTGGTGGTTAACGAGCGTGGTTCGCTGGGCGTGGTATTCCAGCTCACGTCTCGGCGTAGTCGAGATAATGTCGGCAGTGCCACAAACCTAAGAACAAACATTTAATGTATAAAATCCTAATGTTAAATAATGTTTTAAAATATATAAATGGTGTGCATGTAGTTCTTGTCTCTTAGGGTACGTTTATTTTTTGCATTGTGTCTGCTTCTTAATACAAAATTAATTAAACTGTTGTATATAGTTCATGGGCAGTTCCACTTGTATAGTCTCAATACAAGTTGCACTGTTGTATAATGCCTGATTCTAAATATTAGTTTCATAGCTGTATATATTGCCTATTTTCAAATGCTGTTTGTGTGATGTAAAACCTAATTGTTTTATGTAGGTCATCGGCAACGTGGCATAGTTTCTGTTTATATATTTTTATAATCTTCTCCTTCAAGAAATATTTGTCTGCGGTGTACAACGGTTTATTTTCTTTTATATCCTTATCAAATGTATTAATTTATCCGTGGGAGAGATGAAAGCGAGCTCTGCGTGTGCCTGGCTACCAGATAATTATAGTATTGCAGTACGTGTCTTAAGAAACATAACTCCCCATTTTGAGATTTCGCGTCGATTTTTTTTCCAGATAAATACAATATATGAACTATCTCGAAATAGAATGTGATTAATTTCATTTGGTTTAAATAGTTCTGCTTACGCAACTGCATTTACGGATCTGCCAAAGGTGAAGATTATGTGATTATTATTTTTTTTTACTAATATTAGTTTTACTGTTGGCAAATCGTGAGGAGAAAATATCATTCCCGCAATGCCCTATGCGAATAGACTTCAGTTAACAATATATACATATTACCCCGGAAGTAATGAACTAGCGTAAGGCATCATTTACCATTTTCCTGATACCATAGATAACCACATACATGTATTGAATATTATATGCTTATTTTTTAAAGCAACCATTCGCTGCTTGACCTCTACAAATATCAATATAAACTTGATCTGTCAATCAAATATTCCTTTTAATCAAATCCCAATCGTTGTCAGCCTACTAGGTTGTTCATCTCATCAAGGCAAGGCTCGTGTTAGAATGATAGCATAATGAGGAAATATGACAAATTCAACAACAATTGAAAAGCGTCATTGGTTTAGCGGTGTGCAATAATAAGGTATGAGGTCAATACACGTGGTTGATGATTATTTCTCTGCGTTGGTCACTCACGTGAACATCTCACTGGTAGCCAGCTGTTCCCTCAGACCTGTTATTGAACGTATTCCACCCCCATCTAGATATTTATTACATTCTAAGCCCACGTTTAGTCGACATGACACGGAACACTCGTCTAATGGACGGCTCACTGCATAGTGCATACCACCTGCATCGACTTGTGAAACACAGTGCATACCACCAATGACTTGTGACACAGGGCATAACATATACACTGACCTGTGACCTTCGTATTGTTTCAAAGACACCACCTATGTTTATATCTCGATGTATTCTCTTAGGTCATGTCATATGAACACAATCGTTAGTTGTTGTACACGTATTGAACATAATCGACGCACTGCTAAATTCAGACAATGCCAATATATCAATACCACGGGGGTCTTTAATTCCATCGAATGAGTCAGATATTTGCGGACGTGAGGACTACTTTCAAATTTACGTGCACAGACAACGTCTGATAATACATATTTAGTTGGGATGATAGCTAGGCCTGACACCTTTAATTATATAGTGTATACTGTATAAGCATATCTCCCAGATAACTATTTGTATTAAAGTAGCACCAGTATAATTATGTCAAAATTCGCAAGATTACATTCCGGGTTACCGTGGCATAATCCATTCAAACCATACATTGTAGGGAAGACCAAAGTCAAAAGATACACACGTTACAAACAGTCCAGCGAAATAACCATGATCATACACTGTTAAATTAAGAGGCCACTTTTATGGACGGGATTAAACGAAATTGCTCATGTCTTTTTGTGACAATACAATTCAGTGAAACCTTAGTAACGGGGATACTGAATCTGCCTGTACCGGACAATGTTTGATTCTCGAGCTAACCGTAAACTGACACGTTTAATAGTAGCCAACTCTCTAATTCCATGGCCCTCCGGCTTCCTGTTTATTTAAACTTAGGGTGTCCGTTACACGTGATTGAAGGCGACAAAGGGGTTGGAATGGGATTGGAGAACGGGGTGGGAATTTGGATAGCGTCCGCGATTGATATTCAGGGAGTAATTAACATTTGACATCCACCCGAGACCAATCTTGTCTGGAGGGTGACCAGACCGTGACCGCTCTCCCGGGAAGACGTAGTGAGTGTTCACTGTCATACCCTGACCATACCTTTACGTGCTGTCATACCCTGACCATACCTTTACGTGCTGTCATATCCTGACCATACCTTTACGTACTGGCATACCCTGACCATACATTTACGTACTGTCATACCCTGACCATACCTTTACGTACTGTCATACCCTGACCATACCTTTACGTAATGTCATACCCTGACAATACCTTTACGTAATGTCATACCCTGACCATACATTTACGTACTATCATACACTGACCATACCTTTACGTACTGTCATACCCTGACCATACCTTTACGTACTGGCATACCCTGACCATACATTTACGTAGTCATACCCTGGCCATACCTTTACGTACTGTCATACCCTGACTATACATTTACGTACTGTCATACCCTGGCAATACCTTTACGTACTGTCATACCCTGACCATACCTTTACGTACTGTCATACCCTGACCATACCTTTACGTGCTGTCATACACTGGCCAAACGTTTACGTACTGTCATACCCTGACCATACCTTTACGTACTGTCATACACTGGCCATACCTTTACGTACAGTCATACCCTGGCAAAACCTTTACGTACTGTCATACCCTGGCAATACATTTACGTACTGTCATACCCTGACCATACCTTTACGTACTGTCATACACTGGCCAAATCTTTACCGTACAGTCATACCCTAGCCATACTTTTACTATACAGTCATACCCTGGCCATGTTTTTACCATAATGTCATACCATTGCTATACCTTTACCGTACACGTGCCTATCTAGAAATGGCTGCACGTGAACCATTGTCTATAGGGTTAAATAATATCAGCATAGTCTTTGAGATCTATAATATGCATCTTTCAAAGCCACCAACTCCATATGGGAAAGAATTTGAAACGTTTGAAACATCTCTCAGGAAGTGCATACATTCACAGTTGACCAATTCCTGCGAGGCATAATGTACATTTAAGACATGTTTAGAGAACATGAAGGCATTTTGCAGAGATTGCTTAGCGGTACCTTGATATAGATATACAGACGGCATAACGCAGTTTGAGATACCACCATCTAGTTTTCAGGAAGCACAAGGACTATAGACACACAAAGTCTTATGTCATTTTTAAAGCTTCACAGGTATATTGATTTGTCCAGTTAGGAGACTTATGATATTCTGTCACATCGCCCATCTTTCATCTGTAGTTAGTTAGACATGGACTTGATTGATTTTAAGACAGAGGTCAGGAAGTGTGGCACCCACCATTAGTTCCAGCTTCCTATACAGTATGTTTCAACATGAATCATTCTGAAAGATTTATAGACTTTCTCCACTCTGGGGGGCCGAGGATGGCAGTAACCCACAGCGCTGCATGTAAGCCATAGAACATTCATCACCTGTGTTTTACCAATAACTTACTTCCATGACGAATTCAAAAGTCTGGATATGCCGTTCTCGGGACGTACAATTCTAGGACCACGTACTGGGTGTTAGAAAAATATAGGAGTAGGTAAAAATAATGCGATGGGAGCAACGATTTCATATATTTTAGGACAAGGTAGAATGTCCTCCCAAATCTCAGTTCCACACACTCGCCCGCACAGTACACTATACTATACAATTAAATACATAACACACACGCACAAACACTCTCTCTATCCTATCTCTCTCTTTCTCTCTCTCTCTCTCTCTCACACACACACACACGCGCGCACGATGTATGTCTGTTACTTGACAACTAGGCGATCCAACACCTTGCAAACATCTTACATGGAATTAAATTAGAAATGTTTGAGGTTTCGAGACAAGTCAGAACCACGCTATCTTGTAACTCCATTTACTGTCATGGGAAATCTGTCGTGCAATTAGTTTCCCTGATATTTGTCGAACAGCAAGACAGTGCTCGAAAATAATCTTTGCGATAAATTGTAATGCCTCACATTCCTTCATCAAAAGAGATTCTTGAAACGATGATAAAATTTAATTTAAATATTGAAACGGGAAACTAATTTGTTACAGATTAACCTCTATCACCCGCCACAGTTGGTAACCACGCGACTGATGCATGACGGTGTATGATAAATATAGTATAGTATCTATATCTATATATAGTTTGCATTTCTAGAATATAGCCTTAGTTTTTACGTGTAATAGATTTTACCGTAGCACCAATGGACTTCTAAATTAGGCTATAATAATAACAAAGTCTTGTCATAATATCTTTCATTGAATTAACGATTGGCGATGAATAGGGTAAGTCATAAGTTTGTCTCCAGCATAAATATAACCGAGTATTTGAGAGAAGATACGTATTTATTCTTGGGGGGAATACAGACGTTGGAATCTAACCGCTAGTTGACAGAGATGGTGAAATGACAATAGGTTAGTTTAAATTAAAATATACACTTTCACAGGCCTATGGCCTAAGCTACAAAAATATGAATGTACATCATAACATATTCAGTAACTAACGATTCATACAAACATTACGATGACATATGTGGATAAATTTACAAGGACATTTTCGACGTCGCTATCGCTGTTTTCACAATAAACCTGATAGTCAACAATACATTAAAACAAATTTTTCACGTCCGTAAACGACGCCGAAAATTATCTTCACATTCGGAATATCTCGATGATTTTCAAATGCAATCCACACCATGATCCGACTGCAAGGAAAACCTATATGAATATACTTGCTGGACACAGAATGATATCAGGCTTCTATGAATGGTCATATCACTATATTATTACAATATCATAACACATATCAATTACAAGGATACGGACCAACCACAATCCTGTATTTTTGTGGACAAATTAGGTCCCCCCCGCCCTTTCCCCTCCCCACCCCCCCTGCATTAGACAATAGTGTTCATACTGCAACATATAAATACATGTGCATGCATTTATTGAAGTCAATTTCTAAATTCCAATTTAAATTTTAATAGCTATATATACACACATATAGTTCTTGATCGTACAATTAGTACTCCTACAGATGCTAGTTTCAATTAGTAATTCCAAATGTGTTACCAGTTTATTCAGCTCATTATAGTCACTTAGTTGAAATCACTCCTTGGGTTTCGTTCAGGAATAAATAGCTTAAACATTATCATGATACCGTAACAGCCATTTTTTTTGGTGTCGAATACATGTATATTGAAAGATGAAATCCATGTGGCATTTGCATGATCTAAGAAGAACACACATCTACACGAACAGCGACACATTATGCACATACGCCTGCCAGATCTATGGATCAACATGATATATAAAAAGATATATATTATTAATATTTAAACGTATCCACAAAATATAGTCCTCAAATACGCAATGTACATAGACGCACGTATGAATGACAAATACATATACCGAGTAGTCCTTAAAGAGCCACAGTCCAATTAAATCAACGGAAATATACAATCACGTGACCACTGGCTCGCTAAATATTCATACATAATGTTTCACAACACCATCAAGTTCGCACGATCCTCGACATCAAGAGGTAAAGTGGTTAGATTGACCAGGCATTCTTCAATTATTAACACCATGTTAGTACTGGCCATCCACGACAAACAGAGACGTCTCCCGGGGTCTAGTCAGATCCCTAACACCTGTAGGACGAGCTGCAGTAACATCTGTTCACCACCACGCCCACTTCTTGTAATATGTCACTGTGACGTACTTGAAGACCACAGATATGTAAGTTACGAACAGGGTACATCTTCCTCGTCAACAACGCCTACAATGCATTGCATTGTTACATTTCAACTAGTCATATGACACCCTACGTCACACGACGTCATCGCCGATTGGCTGATCATTTTTGAAGGTAGCCTGTGCTGGCTATGTCGGCAAGCTATCTACATGGTTTCTTTGGTGCTACCGTCACTACGACCTGTACAGCTTGTGCTGGTCAGATCTGATGATGTCTAGCTAGGACGATAAAATGGCGGACCATATTCCACCACGAAATGTAATATCATCTTCCTGTGTTTCACTATGGAGATTATTAAAAAAACGTATCACATCCTACTTGATCGTTGTCGAATAATCTCATCATCTGATCTCTTAATTGGCTGATTTTTCTTTTAATACGAGGTATTTTCAAAAGTTGCACTCATGTCACTTCCGGTGTTCACTTCCGGCACTTTCCACGACGTTCGTGTTTTGCGAACCTTCTCAGCCTCCTCTGCCACTTATCCTTCCATCTGACTACAATGCTCTTGCGGTCCACGACGTAGCCACTACGACTGTCGTCTCGCCTCAGTTTTCCAACAATCAGGTAGCGTCGACTTAATCGAATCTTCGGACACTTGCATCTCAGGTCATTCTTGGGCACCCACAGGTAGGTCTCGCCGCGGCGAGTTCTCTCCCCCTGGCCACGCTTGTAGACGCTGATGACGTTGATGGTGAATTTTACCCAATCGTCGACCTTCTCGCGGGAAATAACCTGGGCCTGGATGGCTGGAAGAATAACATGAGCATTTTATAGAATTGTATAGTCGTGGTATATGTGCAACGTCTAGGACATTGGATCTTTTAAAGTTTTACCAGATCCATCTCGTTGAAAAATATATCCGATATAATTTATTATGAATGACATGTATACACTCCGTACATCCCCTATGCACTATGCAGCATACACTTATAGAAATACATAATTAATAGTGCATAGCGTACAATGATCTAATCCACATAATCTTAAAAGTAATACATTTATTTAAGTATAAATCCATAATTAGCGTATTGGATTAAAAAATATCTGAAATCGTATTTCATGTATACCGTATACATTGTAATATATTGTATTTTCATATATTTTCGCTAACCATGAAAACAAAACCACACTATTTTGTTCGTAGCGTGCTCTAACAACAGACATTTACACTGTGACGATTTGATTATTTCGGTTAACATTTCGTATTTGTTATGCAATTATATCAATCGCAATGTGACTGTACATAATATTCGTACCAAACACGTGGATTTTCGGAGAGTATATGTATCGTCGACTACTAAGCCTATTCCAGATTATCAGTTCACATTCCGAGGTCTATTATCTCACCCCCCTAATTAGTCTTAGCTGCGTCCACACGACTGGCGAGAACGCCCTGCATGTCTCGTCTATGTTGTAACTCGTGTAACCCTCTGTCAATAAACAATCAATCTCGTACAACATGATTACAACGCGTGGGAATCCGCATCCAGTATCGGTGTTTCTATTCCACTTCCTCTCCGAATATCTGGCAGGGCGGGGGACTTCGCCACAACCTTCAGCAAGAGGAAGCTCAACCGTATAAATATCTCCTCGCCACGGAATTCTCATGTGCACGTGGTTAGATCCAGGACTACTCGTCCTCTTGAGTTTCGTCTTCTGTATGTAAACTCCTAACTACACTCGTGTTTAGAAACACCTCATTGAACGCAGCTTCTGGCAACGTGTCTCAGCTATTCCTGGAAGGAACATCGCAGAACTAATGTACACTATCAGGCACAGTGGATCGAGTTCCAGCGGGGGAGGATGGCGTAAGGTCGAATCCACATTGGGATGTACGTGATTGTGGTAGGGTAAACCTACGCTGTCGTCACCGAGGACATCAAAATATACTAGAAGTAAACTGGACCGAACAATTCTTCCGCGCATATTAGTTCTGGTATTTAAAATATTGTTTTACAAGACAAAACTAAACTATTGAAATGAGGTATCCAATGAAATATACACATTGTACAATGCCAAACACGTCCTCTACATGCATTACCCAAAACTATGGATACTCTTTCGTATTGTGGATGGTAGTGCAAGACAGGAGACACACATATTACCATTTACATGCACAAGAAATCAATAAGAGTGCTGGGAATGCATAACTCCATGGAAGGTAAATCATCTACCAGATACAAAGCTTCTGGAAAAAGGATACCTTCTAGGACCAATTGTTTTCAATCCAGACAATTTATCCCCATTCCGTTGCACCCGATAACCTTTCCGGCGCACAATCCGACAGGAAAATGACGATAGTTCTGGGAGCAAGGAATGCAACAACACTGACAAGAAAACAACGTGTTCTCCAACCAAAGACCAAATTATCAGACGGAGGTTCGATAAGTATGCTCTGAATGCCTGAGAGTTGCAGCAAGCCGACACAATCAGCGCTACAAGTATGTGTTCCGAGCATCAGCACGTGGAAACACAGACTAATGGAGACCTGCGTGACATGCTTGGCACACGAGTTCAGGATATCTGGGTACTGGTGGCGGAGAGCAGAAATATCTGACGTTTGCGTGCACCCCGTGCCTGTGTTCCAGAATGCACATGTGCCCACTTCAATAAGGGGTCCGCCAGTTTCAGTAGCAGTAATGGCGGTCGGGGTGCAATAGATGTGTGGTACTAGACACGGCGTGAGTCCAATGCCAGACCGGTATCGTTATATGATACGACCAGTACACCAGCCATATACATTGCGATATCAGTTTAATATCAATAGCCAATTCTAATGTCAGTTCAATATCAATAGCCAATTCCGATGTCAGTCCAGTATCTGTATACGTTACGATCAGTACACCAGCCATGTATACATTCTGATATCAGTTTAGTATCAATAGCTAATTCTCATGTCAGTCAAAGCAGTATCAGTTGACATGTTCAGTCACAATAGGGCTTCTGGATGTCAGTCTAGTATCAATAAACTTTCCTAAAATTTTCCTCCTGACTTCTGTACCGTGTCCATACAACTGACGTGTTCAGTACTAATTGTCTTTTTAACTTAAATCGTCGTAAATATGCATTGCTAGTCCAACATATATAAGGTAATTCCGCCATCATTTGATCTAATAATGTCAGTAACCTGTCTCTATTCATCTTTTAAAATGCCAATCCAGTGTTTACTTGAATTAAGTACTCTCATATCCGACCAGCAAAAGTACTGTCGTGTCATTTCAGTTGTATTATGATCACTTCTATGATTTAGAAACACACATTAAGTTATTGTGTTGCTATATTGCTTTACAGTATTTACATCAACATGCATATGACTGTATTTCATTGGTATTCGTATTTAATGCTTTACATAGGAAGGTAGGTCTCAACATACATACATCACCTAACTAAAGCCATACACCAACCAGCTGCGATCGCCAACATTCCCAATTAGTCTAAGACTTCTAAATTTCTAATCTCTGTATCATCTTTCCATTCACAAAGACTCAAATTTCGGACGTAGCGTCTCGTATTTTTTTCTATAAATTACAACATAATGATACTGATATTTTAGCAGTACTTTTTTATGTCCAACTAATTGTAAACGTGTTGTGTTTGTGAAGCTGGACCCAGACAACGAATACCACTCGACACCCGATGAGTGGTATTCGATTACCATGCGACATCCGATTCAGTGGTATCGATAACTCGGGCTTTATCCGCAATAATGTAAAGCAGCGAGGCTGGTAATATGTCCTGGCATAGACTACAACACAGGATCACCTAAGCCAGGGTAGTTCTAGCTTACAGTGATGGCGATGGAGGCGGAAGCCCGGGTGTTATGACGTTTGTAAACCACACAAGGAAAGACAGTATTTTGTATGGGAGAGCTGACAGTGAAGGCGTAAACATACACAACTCCAGGGAAGGGGGCGGGTCACAAACGTTCTGACGCGAGATCTTTACTTTATGTGGGATCCATTCTCTATGCCAACAATGGCAGCTCTCCAACGAAGGTTTCCGATATTTAAATAACAAACGGAAAGTGTGTAGGGAGTTAACGCTATTACTATATACTAGTAGTATAAGTTAAGGACGTCAAGAGCATGTTTGGGATCATGTCATATTAATTATCGTAAACTATGTGCGTGTTCCATAAAATTCTAAAGCCTTTGTACAGTCAGGATTATACATTTTCATGATCTTGTTTCGTCGCCAAGAATAAAACTATGTTAGTGTCTTTGTGGCTGTTATTTACGCGATCTTGCATGTCTAAAATTACCTTATCGGTGGATATATTTTTCAAAATCAGATTGATCAATTTAGTGACGTCAGATTAGAGGAATTGATAACACAGATAACACACTTAATTGAACCGCTATTAAATTAAGTCAATGTCCTCCACTGACGCTCTACCAACGCCAAACACCCCCTCGCTCCAAATCCCCCCCCCCCTCCCACCCCCGTGCGTTCTCACCACGACAACATTCCCACCACCTTCCTTGGCAGCCAAATACTGGATGAATGTCTGAAACGAGATGTTCTGGAAATATGAAGAAAATGACATTCTTACCGAAATCTCGGCGACAGAACTTCTTGATGTTCAGTCGCCGACTTCTCTTTTTGCACTTCCGACATTCGGATGATGATTTATCCCCTGAAAGTACAAACGACATTATATATTATACATTACATACTATACACGATATATCCTCAAATGGCGTTAACCCTCTATTGACAAACTATGAACCCTTCCAGGGATCCTGAAACGTCGAAAATATCACAATATGTGTGCTTTCCGAATGAAATGTAATACTAGCTCTGCAATTTCGTATTTAGCAGGTTAACATTTAGATAGAATAGTGCAGAGATTAGACACGTAAGATGTACATCTGTTAGGATGTACGCGACTCGGCATCTAGCATCCAGTTGCAATAGTCGTATAAACACGAAGATTGTCTGTCGTTGTCGGAATGCCAACACTGACCAAACATTATTCCAACGAACATTTCAAGCACACATCTGGGAATCAGCAGAGATCAACAATACTCCAATCACAGCGATGAATGGTGTCTCAGTGTTGTTTTAAGCCTCTAGACAAAGGCCGCTACCCCCTGACATGGCTCTGCAATAGTACTCAGAGCATGATACGATCATAGAGACTGCGAGATATTCCCAAAGTGTTAATTCAACTTCAAAACTTCAAAATCACTATCTACTGAAACTCTTAGTTTTAAAAAGATCGCGAATAACACGCATACTTTACGGCCATGCTGGCTACAGCGCACGCAGCTTGTCAACTACGCGTACTTGTTAATTGTATTTCGACTTGTCTGTCTTAACCAGGTGCCTTCTCAGGTGAGCTTTTCATCTCCTCCGTACGTGCTATAACCAGCGTTCGTGCGAAATCCCTATCCGACTTGGATTAGCCCCTCCGTAACTGGCGAGAGGTTATGCACATGCAATACGTGTACAAGGTTCGTTATGATCCTTCGATTGGTCATGGTGACTGCACTCCAACAACCCAGACGTTTGGAAACCATAGCAGTCGAAATATTACTATAGAAGATTAAAACGCATGAGACAGTAGTTTACAAAAAAAGAAAATTGTTCTTATAAATTGCATGTCTATATTGATTACATAGAACACGCAGACCTTTTTACGTTTTCATATCAATTATACACCAATAGTCCTGTCATCAACTATTAACATAGTAGAAAAGGATAGTTGAATGTCTATTATATAATGCCATGAACGTTG
>JAUTBT010027975.1:0-19419 GCA_032361225.1 Lepetodrilus schrolli
ATGTTGCGGGTTTCCTCCTGCCCTAAACTGACATGTCGTGATATAAGTGAAAGAATCTTGAAAGCGACTCTAAACCCGAATTCAAAAATAAAAAATAAAATAAACATATTTTTAAAAATGGCTCTGTTACTAATGGCTCTGTTACTAATTGTCGAGTATCGATGAAAGATTTGTGCTGCGACGTAAAACAATACACTGTAACCGAAATTAATATAATCTGGACTGCGGCTCCACCGAGACAAAAGAAATAGTACAAAATCAGCTCTTTATAATTTAGTTTTGCGCTTATTATTTTTAGGCAACGAGAAGGAAGAGAATGACGGCGACCTTGAAGTGATTGCTCCAATGGATATCCCCAGTCACCTTCCTCCTACCCAGCGGAATCTCTTCATGAGGATCCAGCATCAGCAGCATCAACAGCAACAGCTCTTACAGGAGCAGCAGGAGCAGCAGCAACAACAGCAACATGCCAACAACCACGAAAGTCTGCCCAACCTGCCATGTCTGACCTCCGAACCAGGGGAGGCAACTGAGGCCAGTGACGATGCTGCTTCCGAACCAGCCAAAGGTAAAATCAATTTCAACTTGTTCACTCTATCTTGCAAGAAAAGGATGCATGCTAATTAAAAGAGTTTATTCCCGACTACAAATCATAATTGTTAATCCGATTGCATTGTAAATCTAGATACTAGTCGATCATCGTATAAAAGGTGATTGGAATACTGTTGGTATTGCCAATATTGTTTTCTCCTTGCTTCATTTTGTGGGGAATCCTTGTGAGGACGTAACGAAAAAGCGTCGCTCACGGCAACGGAAAAAATACACTCCTGGATTAAATATTGTGTGTTTTTGATTGACAGCAGGATCCAAGGCAGTCGAAGATGACGACTGGTACTCAAGTGACGAGGAGAGTGACGGCGCTCCTAACCTGATGGACGTTCTGAAGAACCTAAACAAACAGGTGAGAGAACGTCTTGCACCTTCTACCATGTGCAGGAGCCATCCTTGGTCGGTCAGTACCAGCCGGTGCTTTGCAGGTTTACTGCAACGTTCCGCTCTACGGATGTTGAAGGTTTCCTGCTGCCCTAAACTGACAAGCCATGATATGTGAACAAATCTTGAAAGCAGCTCAAAGCCCCAATTTTTTTAAAATGTATGTATTATTGGCATTCATACTTACTGTTTAAGTTGTCTTATTTCTCCATGTATTAGTTACTGGTAACATGCTTGGTATGATCTGGTGTTGCAGCCTGTCCCCCCGCCCCTCGGTTCACCCCAGGCCGGGTCCGCCTCGACAGCGTCAACGTTCAACATCATGCAGATGATCCAGAACATCAAGAACCACACTCCGTCCAGCACACAGGACAAGACGGCGCCAGCACCGCAGCCTAAAGTGGAGACATCGCCGCCGAGGTAGTCGCCGGGGCCTTTTTTATTGTCTCGCTGCGCGCGTGTAAAGGATTCTCGCTGCGACATGAAACAATAACCGACTCACTTTTCATTGTCGGTGGTCGTCGCGTATGGGTGAAATATTCCTGCTGTGAAGTAAAACGGCTCGTCGTTATTTGTGCAGCGACGTTGGTAGTGATGTCCATGTTTATATTGTTCCAAATCCATACTGGAGAGTTTGCTCGGAGTTGTACGTTATGCTCGATGAGTCAATCAATTTGTTGTCAGTTGTACGACTAGTAATTGACAGTAATTTTGGTTCCATTATTGTTCAACAAGCTCTTGGAATCGATGGACGGACGCACACTGGTTTATTCTCGATGTTATTCCTAATAATTGAACTCATTTGCTTGTGGATGAAATATTCCGCGGCGATGTAAAGCACTAATTGTAGTATTGTTTTAACCCTCTGCTTGCTGGATTAGGCACAGACACTGCTCTTTAGGGCATCTCCAGTTGCCACCAGCAGGGAGAAGGTTAATGTGAAAAAATAAATTCAGAATTTGTTTAACTTCTGTTTGCAGTATTTCCAAGAGACGGGAATCGTCGGACAAGAGTGGCAGTGGTTCGTTGAAGGAGGTCGTGCGCGACTTCACGAGACATCCCAACCTGACCAGCATGAACTCCGCGTACCCTGTGATCGAGGCCGTTCTCACCTCCATGACCTACAGGATCAAATCTTTCCTTCTCAGTCTGGAGAAGCCGTACTACTCGCTTCCGTGCGGCGTCGACCCCCAGGAGCCTTCGTACCAGTACGACCCCCGTGTTCAGAAGTACGTTTCCAGGATGGGGAAGATTAAGCCTGTCGAAAAGGTCAAGTCGATGCCGCCACTGCCGGCGGAGAAGGAGGTGACGAAGCCTGTGAATGTTGACCCCAGGAAGCAGCACCAGTCTGGCAGCGAAGAGAAGACCTCGGCAAAGCCACTGGATCCGAGGTTACGCCGTGCCGCAGACGCCAAAGTGTCGACTTCCACTGATCATGCGAGCCCCGTCAGTCTGGAGATCCTGTCGGACGAAATTGCCCGCGTGTTGGACTCTCACAGCAACCCACGGTTGCAAAGAGGACATTCCAATACCATGCCCATGTCCCACAGCCTTCCCGTGCGGCCTGTCAACGACCCGAGGCGTGGGCCTATATCTGACCCACGACAGGACCCGCGGAATATGATACGACAGCACAGTCACGACGGACTTCCGATTAGGCCCAACGACCCGCGGTCAGGGCCCCCTCCTCCGAATGACAACAGACTTGGTCCTGATCAGAGGATGGCCTTCGATCCCAGGATGGGCCCTGGGCCTCGAATGGGATCTGGCCATGGAATGGGTCCTGGGCTAGGCCCAAGGCCTCCTTTCGATAACAGGATGCCGTTCAATCCCAGAATGCCATTTGGTCCAGGTGGTCCACGAATGGATTCCAGAATGCTGTTCGATCAAAGGATGGGTCCAGATCAAAGGATGGGTCAAGGTCAGGATCAAAGGATGGCCCCAGGCCCAGATCAAAGGATGGGTCCAGGTCAGGATCAAAGGATGGGTCCAGGTCCTGAACAAAGGATGGGTCCTGATCAAAGGATGCAGTTCAATCCTAGGATGGGCTTGGATCAACGTGTGCATAATGAACCCCCATTTATAAATGATCCTAGATCTGGTGGTCCAAGAATGGCATTTGGTCCACCAGGGCAAGGCGACCCCAGATCGTCTGGATCCCAATGTGACCAACGATTGGGGCCGCCGGGCGATTCCAAGTTACCGGAACCTCCAGGCGACAACTGGTCTTCTGGCTCAAAGTTTGACCCCAGGTCATGTGCTATATCAAAGGGCGATCCCAGAGGAGGTGGTGATCCAAAAACTGCTTCTGCTGGCAGCGACCCCAGGTTAGGAAGTCAAAAGTCGGGTGATGACCCGTGGTCGCAGGGATTCCAAAAGAACAGCTCCGACACAAGAAATGTTAGTAGTGGTGACCCGCGACAATCTCATAACTTGCCATCAACGTTGCCCAAACTGGGCGATTCCAGGATATTGAACAGTGATAACGCAAACACGAGTGAGTCGGAGTCTGGCTTGTCCGACTCTCAGTCGGGTGAGCAGCCTGGCAAGAAGTTCGATTACAGGAACGACCCCAGATTCAAAAGGAAGCCAGCTGCGGACTCTGGGGAGAAAAGCGTCGTTAAAAAGTTCACGGGACAGCGGAAGAGCAGCATGGAGTACAGCTCGCCGTTGGGCATCGATGATTCGAAGTCCGATGGATCGGGATACAACAGTTACAACAGGCCAAATCCTCAGAGTAAGCCGCCCAACAAGGGGAGTCGGGCAAGGACTAACCCTCCTGTGAGCAGTGCTGTCTCAGCATCAGCAGTGGTGGCTCCAAAGAACTCTGGACAGTCCGCTGCCAGCCCACCTCTGCCACTCCCCGACCTGCCACACCCCGCTGGGCTGGCCCCGCCCCAACTCTCCTCCGCCATGATGCCCCCACCCGTCCCCCACCCCAACGAACCCCCGCTCAAAGATCTGTTCAAGTTGATTGATCCAACAGCTTCCCCGTTCTGCTGAGTCGTCGGTTTTCTGTGGTGGTACGCCTTGCACAAATCGCGTCTTGGTCTAAGGCTGTTGGTGTGATAAAAGCACTCCTGGCCTCGAGATTGCGAGTATGATTTCATGCTCAACTCAAAGTTTTATTCACAGATCTTCATGTAAAATTGGAGCTTGAGCATGAAAACGTACTCAAAATGTTTCGTAATCTCGAGGCTGGATTTGTCTCTCATGTTTAATGAAACTGCACTTTATTGATTATGAATATCATGAAAGTAAAGAACATTATGTTTCTCGTATATGTGAATCAGTACTGTGATGGCCTTAACCCAAGATTGTTTTGTGCAAGGTATCACAAATATGTTCATGTGCAATCTTCATTTTTGTCTTGACGAACTGTGAAATCTTTCATCTTGGACACCAATTTGAAAGATCAATCATTGCCTTGTGTGGAAACAGTATTGTTGTCGAATCAAAACCATTTCTATCAATAGGATCATTAGCTCCACCAGTAATACACTCGATCAAGATTATACGACAGTAACAACTCCATATGTTCTTGGTTGTCAAATTTGGCCTAGGTAACTGTACACCAAATTTGCCAAACAATCTGGTTGGCCATTAAAAATAGTAATGATAAATTATCGTTAAATTCAACACGATTTCATGCTGAACACAAAGTTTTGTTCATAAATCCTCGTATAAAATTGGAGCTTAAGTGTGAAATTGTACTGAAAATTTCGTAATATCGTGGCACTGGTTGATCATGTGATGTGTTCATTAATATTATCAGTGCCCAGCAACATTACACCTGTTGGCCAGAGAAGTCTTTGCCTCCTGTACCGTATACAGGATTTATCCATATTAAACCCACGTTGAATTCAGTGAGAATGTCTTCGATGAGGTGACCCACTCGTGCAATCGACGTGGCGTTGGCTTTGTAAGCTCACTTGGTGTATTTCTCGTCTTTCAGGACTGCCACTAGTTTTGAATGTACTTAGATAACAGATCTGCAACTTATGCTTTTCGATGTCTGTGATATTTTCAAGTTGTACAATAATTAGTGCATGAGTCGGAGATTGTTATGTTTTTGAGTGCTCCATCTGTTTTCAGTAGTATCCCATCAGATGTTTGAGTTGTTGGTTATGACAGACTGACGCGACTTTCATCAGCCCTATTGTGACGGTGGAATTTGGCTTAATATTCATTACGCCCACTACCATTTTGGCGATGTCGTACTAAGGATGATATAGGTACCTATTGTATTGTTTGCCATGTTTATTGTGAAATAGCTCTTTATGTATCAGCTATACTGTATACTGCAGCACTGTCCACTAAATTATAGTTCATGAACGATGCCATTATTATGTTCGACATTAACTTATAACAAACTGGAAACTACTGTGATGTAAGGGAAATAATCTTGAAAGTGGCTTTAAACCCCAATTTAATTTTTTTTTTTATAAATACAAGAGATCCAGCCCGAATAATTATTCTAGGAAAAGAACTCAATTTTTTAAATTTTAATTACTTGTCCTAGTAGGCCAATGATGATTTCCATCCTTTTAATGGTTGCCTTTTAATTTAATGGTAGTCATTTGCCATTTTCCTGTGTAAATGAAATACAGTAGTTTACTTTGTTTTAGACCAACGTTTGCTTTCCATATAGTTAGAAATTCATCCGTGTACACTTTAAAACCAACCTATTCAATACCTTAGATTTAGTGAAAAGTGAATATTCCCCAAATGAATATTCCCATCCATTTTCTGTACCATGTAGAGCAGTAAGTCTTCCCACATAATTCTATTATTAGGTGGTCTGGGTTGTCAGTCGTCGCAAATGGGTGAAAGATTCCCGCAGCGACGTTAAACTCCATAATCACTCGCTCGTGTGTCAGGATGGGTACCTATTGGATAGCTTTGCGTCGATATATGTAGAGAATTGAACTGTTTTGTTGGCATTGTTGAATTACCCTTGTGAGAATGCATAGGTGTGTTTGAGCCATAAATGATATTGTTTGGAAGAATTGTCTTGGCATTCTGAAACATTCTACCAGTTGAAGCTTTCATACATTCAACTAGTTGAAGAAGCTTGGTCTACACACAGAATCACATTTAATTTTCCTTCATCAATACTCCGTACTTTTAGACAGTAAACGTGTTCATGCACGTGATCTAATCGATTGAAAAGTTAGAAGTTGGTCCAATACCTCAATATTATTGGAGATGCTATTGACAATGTTACAAGGTTTGCAAAATCAAAGCACCAATTTATTTTCTAAATCATGATCAGTCAGTCTTGCATTCATAAGAATGCAATAGAAAATGATGAATGTACCAGAAATAATACACGTTTAGTATGTTTTGTGTTGTGACGTCCCAGATGTGTCGACTAAGGTGCATAGTGTATTGATTTATATATCGACATATTGTAAATACTCACTTTGTGTACAATGGCCAAAGGACATTATTAATGAAGTGTTCATCTACATGTCACAGAATGCCAGCTTTCAGTAATGGAAGTCTGGTCCAATTAAAAATTTTAATATGCTTACAAGTTGTACCGACTTTTTCTTCCTGAACAAGGATGCATCTAAAGGCAGGTTATTGCACATTACACGCATGGCAATTTTCTGCCGATCTATTTGTACAGTCGTCAATTTATTTGCACTGGACGTGGCTTGGGGCCAACCCCAAGACCCTGGGTTTATTTTCTCACTGAAATTACAATTGCCTGTTGCCATGCCTGACATTAGATGTGTGCGAGTGTGTGTGTGTGTGTGTGTGTGTGTGTGAGAGAGAGAGAAACTGACAATTGTTACTAAAATTGAAAACATGCAGAGATTTGGGAATATTAGTTTATATTTTAACTTGAATCAGTGCTCGCAGGTTTACTGGAAATTCAGCGCTATGGTTTCCTCCTGGCTTAAACTGACAAATGGTTGATGACTTTCAGTAAAACAGTACCTCAAGATGGCAGTTTAATTATACCAGGGTGTCCCTGTGGCTACATTTATTTTCATAGTAGTAATTGTGGGCCACTCCATACAATGTTTGAACTAAGGGTGGACGATTAAAGTGCCAGGTATTTTTACTAGAATGGCCATTGGAAATAAGCCAGCTTGGAGTTTCGAATCTACACGGAATACGTGTGCATGTGTTTGGTGAAAGAATCTGAGGTGCTGTGGTGATGTGTGTTTGTTATTTATTTTGAGTTGCATGTTTGTTGAAACCACTGTAAAGTATTCTAGTTCTGATAGCATTTTAAAGCATTCTAATATATGTGCTTTCAGCTTTGACATGTACATGCGTATTCTGTCTGGATTTGAAACTCTGAACTAGCTCATAATGAATATAGCCGACTATTTTCTAAACAAATTCACCAAAATACTAGTAAGTTAATGGGTGTAATAGATGAACGACGCTGCAAATAGAGAGGTTAATATTTATTTCTGGGTTTTTGTTCTCAACATGTGCTCACAAACTTGCAATAAACAATCAACTACAAAATTTCATAGTTTCTATCCACTGCTCTGCATCGTCCAATCTCAAAATTTGCATAGGCTAGCTATATCGCAAAGTAGTGGAAAGTTAACGAGATTCAACCGTAGACTGATGAGTAATGTAACATGTATATTATGTCTGCATTTATATAGGGGGACATTCCTTTGAGCTGTGCCAAATGTTTGGAGTACTCTGAACACAATTTTGTCAATTGAACGTCTCGCACACGGCAAGGTCTGTACTCGCTGGCGAGGTAGTGAAGACCACACAGGAAAAGTACAGCGTCATCACCGCATCATAGGCAACTCTTTGCCACAATCCTACTTGTGCGAGACGCGTTGTCGTTACCTTCACCCAGTACATCGTACTGGAGTGTTGTCACCTGTCAGTCTTGAGAACAGTTCGCACAGGTCAAAGGAATGTCGCCTAGGATATAAAAGTGGTATTCCACTACATTTCAACAGATGTTTAGGCACAAGATTTCTACACAAGATTTAATAGTCCCTACTATTGGTCAAATACAACATAAATGTTCTTGGTTTATTTTCAAATATTGGTGTCCTGCACAAACTACAAAATCACGGCATATTTGTACCTGTATTGAATTGCATATAAAATGTATTCATAGGAATTGAGGACAGGAAATGTGGACTAGGAGAAATCTGGTATTGAAGTCTTGCTTAGAAAATATGGAAACATGCCATTCACTTTCATGATTTAGGATAAAAATAAATTGTTTATGGTACTAGTCCGTATGCACTTAACATTGTGATAAATGTTTCAAGATTACTTGGTACCAGGTAGGTATACCATAGAACTTTCCATAAATAAATATGTAAGTAATACTGTCAAAATGTATGTATAATTATAACTAAACCTGTGTGCATGAAAGGACAATAAAAAGAGGAAATATAGCACTTTCTATACTGAGATCATATACAGAGTTAAGTAGACAAATCACTTTGACAAATGATGCATCATTGCTTCAATATTTCATAATCAACTACACTTGTAGTTCTTGCAATTAAATTCTATCACAATTACTATTGTAAAAAATATACTTCACATATCTAAGTACCATATTGGGTCCACACTATATTCACATCTAAGGTAAAATAATAATTTTTCACATAGTAATACATCACAAGAATTTTTTGTTTTTATTTTTTAATTGGGGTTTAGAGCCGCTGTCGAGATTCTTTCAATTACATCACGGCTTGTCAGTTTAGGGCAGGAGGAAACCCGCAACATCCGTAGCGCTGAATGTTGCAGTAAACCTGCAAGCATCGGCTGGTACTGCCACTCTACACACAGCACATCCAATATCACGTCAGAAAGGTAACTTTTGCCGGGCCCCCAGGGCGGGATTTGAACCTGGAACCTTTGGCTAAGATGTCCAACACTGCGCTACCACCCACCCCACCCAATTAGGTAACATTGTATACAAGTTTTAAAAAAGAATCATAGTTTTAAAAACATATTGGCAGTAAATTACTCCAACATGTGTTTGAGTTTGCAGTGAGGAAAGTAAAGTAGGATAAAAATATAGAGGTAATTGTGTATTAAAGTTTAACCCTCTCCCTGCTGGATTAGGTACAGCCACTGCTCTTTAGGGCATCTCTGGTTGCCTTCAGCATGGAGAGGGTTAAACAATTCATATACATGTACATGCAATTTCATAACGATTTCTCCAGTAAATTACTCCAAAATACTTGAATAATTGGACTGAGTTTGCAGTTAACCCTCTCCCTGCTGGATTAGGCAAATGTACAGCCCTTTAGGACATCTCCGGTTGCCTTCAGCATGGAGAGGGTTAAGAAAGTAGGGTAAGATAAAAATAAAGAGGTAATTGGGTATAAACATTCATACAATCTAAAAACGATTTTTCCAGTAAATTACTCCAAAATATTTGACTGATTACGCAGTGAGGAAAGTAGAGTTGACTGTAACAATAAAAACAAAAGCAAGACATCCTTACCCTGACTGGTAACGTGACCTATCCAGACCTCTGACGAGTGCAAGACATATCGGAAAGCGCCGCGGATTGCGTGTCAATGTCCGTCAGCATTTATCTAACGACCCCTCAGATTAACCAAGAATGTCCTGGACCTCTGATCGTCCAGAACGATCTCCGGATGACGATGAATATGGATGGAGAAGAAACAAAGGTTTAACTTTGTATGGAAAACACGACCGACTGTCGAGTGCAATTGATGGAAGAAGCTCCCTTCTCCTGGATACATCATCGTGTAATTGACCAGAATACTACGACCATGTTTGTCGCCCCAAGGGGCTTGCCCTGATGGCCTTGTTTTACATGGGCCCGTAGGACATTGTAGGAGTCATGGAAGGACCTAGAATGACACTGAAGGACCTAGAAGGACATTGAACTCTAGAAGTATCCTGAAGGACTGGGGCAGTTTTCTTTGTTACAGATTCTCATATCCTTGACCAGAATTTCTCAGGGACCTCCCCTTGCACAAAATATTTGTATACAATGTTTATTGCAAATTCATAATATCAGATTTTGACATGAAATAATGAAGACTACCGTATGTTTTTTTTTTGTTGTTGTTGTCTTTTTGTTTTTTACAATTGGGGTTTAGAGCTGCTTTGAAGATTTTTTCACATATCACAACTTATCAGTTTACGGTAGGAGGAAACCTGCAACATCCTTAGTGCTGAATGTTGCAGTAAACCTGTGACAACCGGCTGGTAATGACATATTGTCGCAAAACAAAACAGAGATACATTTTCTGGCTGCATATTTTCATCTCCTCGCTCAGCAAGCCTCATTAAGATATATTTTGGGGAAAACTTTTGACAATGTTTATTACAAATTATGACGACAAAATCATATCTCTAGTCTTTCATAAATGCCACATTAATGATTGAAAATGGCATTAAACAAGAATTCATTCATTCATTCACAAAGCAAAACTGACAGAGAAAAATACATTTTCAACATGGTAAACTGTTATGACCATCTCCAGCCAGTGTGCTAATGCATTGCTAGTGGCTGTATATCCTCGAGTCTACGTTTACCTAATTACTCATACTGGACCAAGACTACTGTGGGAGCCGCGATGTTTTCGTCAACACACTAACAGCATCGTAATACTACAAGGACATAGCAGGAGTATCATACATAATGGCTTAGCCCCCGAGCACTGATACGCCGTACCTTCACCAGAGTATCGCGGTCCAGATATCTGCTGTGAATAATGTAATAGAAAAAGTGCTTTTAGAGATTTGGCAATTTGTAATGAAATTTCTGCGGAAAATCTGTTGACAGCAGCACACAATGTTGTTGGGTACACACACACTGTGTCACTGCAACGTAAAAAGTGTTGGCATCGACGTTATTTTGCATGAACATTTTAATTAATTGAAAAAATTAGAACAGTTTGGTTGTGTACTTGTACATTTTATGGTTGGGAAATTTCATCGTTCTTCAAAACTAATTTAAAAATTAATTTAAAGTCAGTTGTGTTTAATTCAATTTTCTGGATAAATATTGAATGAGTATGAGTATAGTAGTTAGTGAGTGATTATGGAGTTTAACATCACTGCGGGAATCTATCACCCATTTGCGACGAATGAGTATAGTAAACTATAGATTTTGGAACATATTTTTTGTACAATGATTAAGAATTAAAATAATAATTAAGAGTATAATAATAAAGAGTTAAAATAATACAATTTTACAATAATTGAAAGATAAATCTTTTAGTGGCATGATATAATTTTTTCTCTAGAGGTTTTTGTGCACTTTTATAAAAGACTTATTTTCAAGCAATTCATGTTTATGCAATGATACTACTTATTATAACATGTATGACATGCTATTTATAATTAAATTATTATTTTTGTTGTTTTTTAAATTTTTTATTTTTACAAAAATAATTAATTAATGATACACAGTTTAATGGACCTATTATATTAAGTTTATAATTAAAATAGAATTATGTATGCTTTTGAATGTTTATTAAATGTATATTAGCAGCACTATTTTCAGAAATTTTTGCAGCACTATTGACTGTAATATTCTCAGTCACGTCGTCTGCGCAGATCAATAGCTGTACTAGTAGCAATGTCACGTTTGTCTCAGGGTCATCAGGTCATCTGAAAAGGCACAGTGGTTACAGCTACTGCATTAACTTGATTAGTTCAATATAAATGCAAAACTATTTTGCATACAATGTTTTCCATAGTCAGCAGCATTGGCTTGATTATTTCATTGACAGTTGTTGCAGGTTCTTCTCCTACCACAACCAGACATTATGCAGCAATCTTCAGGCTACAAATCTGAAAGATGTGGTTCAAATCCAGTTGGGGTTGAGTGTGGTGGGTTGGGTTTGTATATACCAACAATAGATGAAAAGATAAAACTCTATAGCATTTGATACTTCTATGAAGAGACACTTTAAGGAAAATCCAAAATCTCACTTAAAAAAAACCCCCAAAATGTGAAACAATATGGACACACCCGAGCAGATGCATGAGTGATATAAACAGTACCCGCCATTTTCTTTCCACTTTATACACTGTGAATTGACCTTCTGACAAAATTACTTGTATATTTTTTTTGGTGCTCACGTTTCCCATACTTATGCTCATGTTTCTCATAGCGATACATATTTTCCTAATATTTACCGTACTCATCATTTCAAGTAATTTCTTATTACTCATCATTTCAATCTCATGATTTTGTTTCCCCATGGTTTCATTTCCCATCCTGGCTATTGTTTGTCTAGTTTTGTCCTTCAAAGCCTCAAGATCATCAACCTCAATGACTTCCTGTTCTGGGACATCAACCAGTTGCGAAATCTTGGCTAGTCACTCAAGGCCATTGGTCTCTCCATTTGCTGTACACATGTACATACACGTTGTATTAGTTGTAGACGGAAGAGGTATACATTACCCTATTATGCAACATCATAGTTTATGTCTTACATGAGTGGTAATTTGGCTTCAGATATTAGATTACAAGTATGACATGATTTGATGCCAGCTGTCATTGGCAGGAACATTGTTTGGTCATTTTGCATGGAAACAGTCGCATGATTCTTGACTCGGTTTTGTTGTATGGCTGTTACATTATACTAGTAATTGCAGAGTGGGTTTTGGTTGATGGCATTGTCACGTTTCTGCATAACAGACAAGAAGAGCGGGCCTCTTATTACATTTCTCTGTATCTGGTAGATTAGGTGACAATGCAGTAAAAATATGGGGGCGGGGGGGTAGCACAGTGGTAGAATGTTTGGACTTCGGAGCCAAAGGTTCCACGTTCAAATCCCGTCCCTGGAGCCTGGCATCGACGTTCATGAAAGTTACCTTTCTGATGCGATATTGATAGGATGTGCTGTCTGTAGAGTGGCAATGCGGATATAATCCTTGGTCTTGTCAGTACCAGCCAGTGCTCGCAGGTTTACTGCAACATTCAGCGCTACAGATGTTGCAGGTTTCCTCCTGCCCCAAACTGACAAGTCATGATATATGTGAAAGAATATTGAAAGCGACTCCAATTAAAAAGTAAAAAGTAAAAAGTAAAAATCTGATGGAAGTGAAACAGTAGTATTGGGCAGGGGTGTGGTCATGCAAAAAAAAACTATTTTCATTTTCTATTTGGAATCAACAAAAAATGTCTCAATATATTACTTTAAAATAAACTCACAGAGATAAGGGCAAAATGTGTTTCCTGCATTAGAGCTGATTGGCTGACAATATACTCTACATGTGATCACAAAAATTAATCAGAACCTATTCAAGGATGGGTCAACCATTCCAGCCACAACTAAAAAATGATACGTCAAGACGCCAATGATTAAGAAAGTATGTCTGCAGATGACCTAACGCGATCAACGCAATATTTAACACATCAATGATTAATCTTTGTTGATCGGTGACTTAGTTTTAACAGTAAACTCCCTATGTATCAGTGAGTCTGGAAATATAAAAGCACCATCAATTCATGATAGGACTTCAATTGTGTATATAAATCTCTTTGTGATGCATTGATATAAAAGTCTGGATCTGATATAAAGGGATGACAACAGAGAAAAAAAGAATGAGAATTGGGGGCCTGCCAGGTACTTGATTTCACGCCATGAGCCAAGCTTTGTGTTTAATGGTCTTTAAGCACTACATATATGAAAATATATGCGTGAGTGCACACAGACATACACACACACACACACACACACACACACACACCACACACACAGACACACACCACACACACAGGCACACACACACACCACACACACACACACACCACACACACAGGCACACACACACACACCACACACACAGGCACACACACAAATAAACAGAGATACAGACATACAGATGTGTCCTACTGGTTTTCAATATTTTAATTATTATTATTATTATATTTTTAAAAATCTTACGATAACAAAATATGTGTGGATGGGTGTGTGTGTGTGTGTGTGGTGTGTGTGTGCATGCGTGGTCTGTGTGTGTGTGTGTGTGTGTGTGTGTGTGTGTGTGTGTGTGTGTGTATGTGTGGCATTAGATATTTTAATCAATGACCTTGACTAAAATTGAAACTCCAAAATTACCTAATTTCAATCAATGCCTCGACAATAGCAGTTAGGAAGACTTTTAGATTCACATTTTCATCAGCAAAGAAAGACATTAATATACCTTTTATTCACTATTTACAAGTAAATGTGATAGGTTTGGTTTAAACAATATTCTAATGTCCTTTAAAGTAATTTATATCACTGTGTTTACCCCGAACTCCATCCATATCTCTGTGACATTCAATCTTTGATTTCAATTTGGAATGTTTTTCTACAGCTATTATTACATTGTTGTGGCACTATTTTACTTGGTTGCACAATTGTGACATCGTTTCCTGGGTAAAACCACTTTAAATGCGGCTATCAATTTAATCTGAGTCAAATCAGTAGAGAAGTTGCACATATTTCAACTGCCATTTATCTGCTACTGTTTTACTTACTCGAACATGAGGATATTGATAGCTTTAAAATTTGCGACTAATTTAACTAAAAACAGATAGTCATGGTTTTGTCTTTGATATACTACTCAATAGTTTAGCTATAATAATGATAATAATAATAATAATAATAATAATAATAATAATAATAATGATTATAATAATAACAATAATTGTGTGTGTATCCTATGTCATGTACTAGCGAGCTAGGATTTTTTATATAAAACATAATACGCATATGAGTTTGAAACTGGCCGAATTTATTCGACAAAACATTGAAATTGCACAAACAATAAAATTGATAATGCAATATCTAACTAATATCATATACATATATCATGTGACTATAAAAAATAGATGGGGGACCTAAAGCCACAGTCGCAGACTCCCCACCCGAGCAAAGGACAGAAAAATACCCAAATGAACCAGCATGCAAAGATAATCATACAGCAGCAGGGCAACAAACGTCAAAATAACTAATCAAGCATGTACAAAATAAAACTAACCGAAAGAACATCGGGGCCAAATCTACACAAAAAGAAAAAACCAGGGCCCAACCCAGTTGGAAAACCTGTACCAAAACTAATGAGTGTCTACCCCCCACACCTCAAAATCATAATCCAGTGGCCAACTGGATTCTGATGTACTTTTTATACGCCTTACTATGCCACCTGCCCATGGCCTCTATCTGGGCTTCAGACATCCCATTAGCCGCTGCGGTGGTAGCCGCCCCGAGCCGGAAGCTATGACCCTTGTAGTGTCTGGGGTCCAGACGAGCCCATCCCAAAGCAGCATTCAACTGCTCAATAAAGAAGGCACGTGACACTGGGGTACCGTCCGGAAATATGAACAAAGGCCCTTTGGAGGAACCCCTCATCTGTACATATTTCAGATAAGACGCCACCGGACATAGACCCCCAGGTTGAGCAGCAATCTGCAAGTAGGTGGGTGACCCACGGCTGTGCTTGAAACTGGTCATCATTACCACCAGTGAAGCAGTAGCATCCCGAGACTGCAGACTCACATCACCATACTTGAGCGTATGGCGTTGGTCGGAGGAGACGGAAGTGAACTCCCCTACCCGCAGGAAGGCATGGAAGGCCAACAGGAACATGGATTTCACTAAAACATTGTAGTAAGGGGCTTCTGAAGTGGCATCCACTGCCCTAATCAGCAGACGGAGGACATTGGGAGTAATAGGCAAACGGGCATCGCACTGGGGCCTCAACTTGCGTGCCCCAGTGAGCATCTTCTGTACCAAAAAATGCTGGTTAGGGTCCGGCACGCCCGCCAACTTGTGGCAGTAGGACACCGCCGACAATTGGGAGGTGATGGTGCCCGGAGCCAGGCCCCGGTTGACGGCAAAGGCAATATATTCCACAATATACTGAGTGGCTGTGGGAAAAAGCGTCACATGACGATGCGCACGCCGAATAAAACCATATATGGCCTTCAAAGCCGCAGTATACGCCCGGCGAGAACTCTTTGACAAGGCCGCCTGGAGGATGTCAGCAGGGGAGTATTGGCCGGAAGCAGGAACGCCGGCAGTTCGGTGGGCATGGCCGCCAAGTCCGGGTACAACGTCCTGGCCCTCTGCACCTGAAATCGTGACAAGAGGTCCGCAATGGAATTATCGCGACCTGGAATGTGTACTGCACGGAACATAATGTTAAACAGCATAGTAGTAACGACGAGCCTACGTATCAGACACATAATAGTGACATCTTTAGAAGTTTGCGAGTTAATAATGTGAACGATGGACATGTTGTCAGTATGAAAAATTATACATTTATTGGTCAAGGACTCCGCCCACAAATCTAAGGCTGTAACTATGGGGAAGAGTTCCAAAACCGCTATCGAACACGATTTCCAGTCATGAGGCCATGCACCCATAAACCACTGCGAGCCCAAAACCCCCGCATATCCCAGGCTCCCGGCCGAGTCGGTATACATATGCAGCTTAGACGACGAAATCCAGGCCTGCCGCTGTAACACTGTCCGGCCGTTATATGCATCCAGGAAGCACAGCCACGCGTCGATATCCGCATGCGCATCCGTATTCAAACGAACATGATGATGCGGCTTGGACAGCCCACACGTTAAAGTTATCATCCGTCGGAGAAACGCACGTCCCGGCACAATGACCTGGCAAGCAAAGTTGAGGAGCCCAATGATGGACTGCAGTTGGAGCAAAGTAGCCTTTTTCGAGTGTCTGAGTTGCACCAGCAGACCCGCGGCCTTCGCGACCTTATCCTGCGGGAGTCTGATTTCCATCAGAAGAGTGTCCACCTCAATGCCATGGACAGTTAAGATGTTAGTAGGCCGAACAGTCTTGGAGGCCTTGATTGGAATATTAAGGTGCCTAGCTAAAGCCAAAAATAGATTGAGTTTTTGATTACACGCATCATACGAGTCGGCAATGAACATAAAATCATCCAATATATGGCTCACACCCACCATCCTAAAATGATGACACAACATCCATTGAATGGCAGAGCTAAATTCTTCAAAAAACCTACACGATACACTACACCCCATGGGAAGGCACTTGTCATAATAGAATGCCCCATTCCATCGGAAACCCATCAGATGGTACGACGTGGGATGAAGCGGCAGGATCCGGAAGGCTTTCTCGATATCGCACTTTGCCAGATAGGAAACCGCACCAAAATGTACCACCCAATCGATTATGTGGTCCAGGGTCTCATAACGCACAGAACAGTGTTCACGGGGGATCGCATCGTTCACCGACCGCCCAGGGGGGAAGCTAAGGTCATGAATACGCCGGAATGTGCCAGGTTCCTTCTTAGGGACCATACCCACTGGTGACACGAAGAAATTGCACAATGGGCGTTCATGAAAAGGACCAGCAATACGGCCTGCAGACAATTCAGCCCTCACATCGGCCGCCACATGGCGCTCTTGTGTCGTCATAGAAAGATGGTTTCGAGACTCTACTGCGGGCCACTCCGGGGGGACTGGAATCCGAAAACCCTCAGCAAAGCCCTCTATCAGAAAACACGTCCGGTGCGCCTCGTATCCGCGGAGGAGTTGACCCAACTTATGGACGTTTACCGGTGTTGGCAGATTTGACTGTGCCCGTATCTCTCCTCCGCTGTTGTTGCCCACACCAGCGGGCAGCATGTGTTGCTCCACAGCGGAAACAGGCGTGCTTGTACTTACAGGGGGAGGGGTTAAGACACGACCCCTGTTTGTGGTAACCCCAGCAGAATCCACGGGGAACCTGAAAGGGCTGCATCGGCCTACCGGTCTGCATAGCTGGTTTCCTTGGGGGCGCGGTGTCCTTGACGACCGCACGGGACATGGCGTTGAAGTGGAGCTCCCACTGAATAAAATCCCAATTCCAGTGGAACCTGGCCTTCTGTTTCCGGAACTGTACATCATAGAACGCCCAGTTCCCACCCCGCAACGCCATATCTCGGACCGTCTTGACGTACTTAAACAACGCCGGAGCCGCCTCAGGCCGTCTTTCAGTGTAGATCGCCCCGAATGTCAACATTGTGTTTGTCCACTCCTCGATGGTGTCAACGGGAGTGGCATAGGCTGCAGCAGGCACCATCGCCAGCAATGGACCCCCCTGTGTCTTCCGGACAGTGAACGAGAAGTCCTCGTCCTCAGCATCCCTGGTCAGCGCCCTAAGGTCCACGTACTCCCCCGCCCATATTTTAGACTTCATTTTAGTGGAGACGGTGGCACCCAATGGCATACTGACAGAACTAAAATCGTGCGGACCACTCCGGGGTGTCCCCTCCTCAGACTCACCGGTAACCAGGCCGTCGATCGCGCGGGAGAGCAAGGCACAGGTGGGTTCCGCCTCGGACTCAGAGGGATCTTCTGTACACTGTTGACCCCCGGCCGCCACCGCCCCAGTCTGTAGCTGCGCGACAACCTGACGTGTAATCGTGTCGACCAGATGGGCTGTGTCCTGTAGGCTGAACCCAGACAACCCAGTTGTCGATGGGAGCGACCCTCGGTCAGCCACTGGTGACTGGGCTGTTGCAGCAGGCACGAAACATGATGCACCGTCATCGTCCTCTGACTGGGGATGTTGGGGAAGCATGGCCCTGGTGACCGTGTGGGAACGTCGCGGCCGTGTGCATCCCAGATCAGGCAAGCCAGCTGCCAATGAATCCGCAGCATCAGCCGGAGTGGGACGGTCATGCAGCATGGCACTGGAGACTGTGCGGGCAGGGCGCGGTCGCTTGCGCCCGGAATCAGGCAACCCTGTTGCCAATGACCCCGAGGCATCCGACGACTGTACAAAACGAGCGGGCCGCCCCCGCTTCCTGGGAGGCATGGCCCGGGTCGGTCGTCCTTTGGGGGGCATACCCAACCTGGAACAACAAAGAAAAACAAACAGCCCACAGACAGTAGACAAAATACACTGGACATACAGCAACTACTAAGCAGGGAGAACGGAATAGACCGACAACCCCTACCGACCGGTTAACCATATCATACTCAAAACAGACCCCACAGAGGGGATACAAGAAATAGGTAACCGACAAAACTGTAAAGGAGACCCCAGAATGAGGTAAATGGATAATACAGCAAACAGCGATAGCCACTAACCGCGAAAATTACTGGGGAGAAAAGCGGAATAATTAACAAACCGAGAATATCGACTGGCCCTATGGACACACTCAGTATCGCGATAACTGGCTAGGCAAAGGCATCACACTGGATACGACGACCCCACCGAAATGGGATGGCAAAAACAGCGATAGCCACTAACCGCGAAAATTACTGGGGAGAAAAGCGGTATAATGAACAAACCGAGAATATCGACTGGCCCTATGGACACACTCAGTATCGCGATAACCGGCTAGGCAAAGGCATCACACTGGATACGACGACCCCACTGAAATGGGATGGCAAAAGCAGATCAAAACTCCACCCCATAGGCAACCCCGTACGTAAGAAGGAGAATTACC
>JAUTBT010027986.1:0-19417 GCA_032361225.1 Lepetodrilus schrolli
CACACACACACACACTCACACACACACACACACACACACACACACACACACACACACACACACACACACACACACACCGTATACGTAATATAAGCATCTACAATTATATTTGTTTATATACATGTAATTACCTGTACTATATATTTTCACACTGGTCAACAACATCTGTAGTTGTTTCTCTGTTTATTGTGTTGTCATTGAACAGTATGGTTCATGAACTCCTTGCCATGTTAACATGATGGCGTTGTATGTTCTAGCCACATAAACCACTTAGTGTTAGAAGGAATCCGGGGGCCTTATTTGAACCAGTTTTGCAATGATTTATGACGAATAGCAAGCGAATTGAGCGGTAAATTAATAATTATTACAGTTAATAGAGCAGATAAATTAGGTAAAAAATATCAACATCATATGAGGGACTTAATGCAGGTTTATTGATATCTATTACTATATATGTTCTTCATTGCATAGTCATAGACATATAATCTAACCATTTATGTATTAAAAATAATATTCCCTCATTTGATATATCCTTTATGTAAGTGATATATGTTGTATCTAATGGGAATAATACCTACCAAACAATCCTTTGTATCGCGGAGCTTATAGCTGGTTAATACAATGCCGATATCCAGCCCACATCAGCGGCTGTTAATTTGAGAGAGCGAGAGGACAGGACGCATATCACCACATCCCTATGACATCGGGGGTATCTTTACACATCATCGACACATATCCATCACCAGGGCTCGTGAATATGAACGGGGGGAGTCGTGAGAGGATTATATGCTCATATATCGGCATTTCCTGATGGCAGCAATCCCGAGGTGCTATTAAGCTTGCATTCCTCAGTGGACCGAGAAATCGACAACGAGTATATTGATACCGTCCCCGAGGTTAACTCACCAAGCGTGTTCAACAGTAACCGTGATTACGGCCCGTCCGCGATAGATGGCGCTGAGAGACATTCGGCATTGATCGGAATGACATGGTCAGTGTTTGTAAAGGTCGTATATTATATATTTCAATGAAGCAAGAATATAAGTATTATATTGTAGATTAATACGGCAATCATTAATAAATTCAACATATCGAATTCCAGTATACATCATAATATTGTGTGCATAATCTACAACTCAAACATTATACAAAGGAATAAATTGAAATAATAAACAGACAACAAATAATAAATACCACGATATATTAAACTGTTTTATATATACATACATATACATACACGCACATACTACTGGCACCTACTCTAGGATGGCCGCTCGAACCAGTAAATATGCTTTAGACACTATAACGACTACAGTTTTACATAATTTACAAATAGTATACCAACAGATCACAGAGCCCAAACAAACCAGCCGAAATCAATCAGAAATGACATCATAGCGATATCGAGCACGGATCCATTTGAACTCAGAAGTCGATGACATTTCTGTTGTGATATACCATACTATAGTAAATGCATTACGTCTTCGGCTGCCAAGTCCACGACACGTTGGCTGGCTAATCAGGAAAAGGTACTCCCCGTTGGACGTATAGTCTCGGAATATTTCTTCTAATCTTCTGCGTAAGGTATACCAGAGCAAATCAACATCAACTGTGAATCCATATTCTCCCGAGTATCCTATGACCAAGTCGCTTCAATTAACCGTCTGTCCTTTGATTAATATTTCTAGGTAAGCTGATACTTGGTACCGGTAGCCCTGGATGTATGACTATCGGCATATTATATATACGGTTCGATACATCTCCTTCTCCTTCTTCTTCTTCTTCTTCTTCTTCTTCTTCTTCTTCCCATCCTCCCCTCCCTTCCTCCTCCTTCATTTATTCATATTGTTAATATTATCGTGAGCCGTACTGTTAAGTTAGGAAGATGGCAGTGAGTAAACAAATGATAATTATGAAATATGTAAAACCTCTTTCTTGTGTGTGTGGAGTCAGGTGTCTTTTCTGGAAGCTCTCGTGTCTGCTACGAGACCATAAGAAGAGTACGATCTCTTATATATGACGATCGGGAATTTACGAAAGCGCTATGGTCTCAAAGTCGACATGAGACCTTCGAGAACCGATACCCAGATATGGTTTGGGATACGGTAATGTGTAAGATGTTCAAATGAAAAAGAATCCCTAAACCTCAGAATGGTTTACGCTTAAAAAGACCCGAATATTTGTTGATTCATACCTTAAAAATACTAGCCTTTCTAATACGAAGAGGAACACATTGTGTATAATGTTTTATTTTTTGATGATGATATTCGAGAAAGAAGTCGTAAAGTCTTGTTATTTCATCAATTATTTATTGAGACTCAGAATAATGGCTTCACCGTCCGACCATAGATACTAATGTATTTTGTAGTCGTTTCAGCTGTTTCGGATGTTATTTGTCTATTAATTAGACTATTGTAAAAGCCTCCATCTGTTATTGGATTACGAGTACCATGACTATTACTTTAAATGCAATGCTTTAAGGCAACTCTCTTCGGGTAATTCTATCTGTGGAAGGGAACGCAATTATCCGAATAGATTTGGTTTGAACAGACATTCGATCGAATTGACTTACTTCATCGAGTGAGGGTTTCATTGACGTTGACACTACCAGAGACGTTGAGAGAAGTCATGATTTAAGCAGGCAGAAAACACAGCAGGTGCCTGTTAACGCCGCGTAACCAATGCATATCATTACGGTGTTATCATTGTGTTATCTGACGTAACTATTTGCATACATGCATTGGTGTAGATGAGTAAAACTTTCTTCTCCACAAATACTATGTTGAAATTCCTAATGCGACTATGAAAAACTATTTGAATAGATTTATCTATCTGTCCTTATTGCATATATTGTCCACCCATCTATTGTTCTATCGATTTGCTTTGCCACCTACATCTACCGTCCCTATGTACCATTTATTTTCTATCTATTTCATATCCCATTCCAGTTAAAATGAAATCTAAGCTTACCTCTTCATAATGTTGGACAGTATTTCGCAAGTTTACCTCCTGTTCAGATATATCTCAGAGAGTCAGTTTCTGATCAGGGTCCACTTGCACGACACTCTTGTAGCGCTACAATAGTTCTAAGTCCTATTGTAGAGTATTCTACAATTGGAATTGGGTTGCACTTGTAGGCTACCCGAAGCTCTTTTAGGCTATTTGAATAAGACAGCGCAACAACTATTGTAGTCTACAAAAGTTTCGTGCAACTCGGCTCAGCTATAGGAAACTGTCAGCTATATATGTGTATCTATGTGTATACATGTATCTAGTTCTATCGAAAGGGAATTAATATTAAATGATCTAAATATCTGAATATTTTATAGTCAACAAACTATACTGTTTAATATGTTCTTGGTATGTCTTGCAAAAGTATCATTTTATAGCCTATTAATTACAAACTTTAGTAAACTCGTTTACTGTACACCCATGATGTCGGAATCTAACTTACGAAACATTAAGTAATAAGATTGATTTTGATGAAGATGTTGCTTATCCAAACTTCTAATTTACGTGTCCTTATATTGTGTTTCATTGATTTGTAAATGATAGAACGAACTATTTCACAAATGATTGAATCTCGACATCCCAAATTCCGAAAACATTCATTCTTCACGAACTCGGTACAGTCCAGTCTGTGGAGAATAAAATAAAATCGTCTTGGAGTCAGCAGTCACGTCCAGTTGATCAAATACCAGTAGATGCGTTGACTTTCTGTTTCTACAAGAGTACAGTCTATCCTACAGGACAAGCATGGACCACGTTCAGATGGCTATTTATTGTGAATTCAAGGCACAAACAGACGTCCAAACTGTGCACGGTCATGAAGTCCTACAGCCCTTCTGAGAACCGCAGTGATTTAACGAGATTATGCTCCAACCAGGGCTTATCATGCCTACGTAGTCCCTTTTCTCTTACGCACGTCTCCTTTGATCCGAATAGTCCCTTTACCGCCCCCGTAGCGCTGCGGCCGTGGTCGGACGTCGTAGCTGGTGTTTGAGTTGCGAATTCATTCCCACAGTGATTTATATCCATGTAGTTCGGCAATGCGCTCACTGGCATGAGTCTGGGATGTTCTGGAGAGACTCGAGGTATTACATGATCACCTCCCTCGACCCCAATACACCATTGCGCCGCTGCGACTGTGAACACCACTACTGTCGACCAGAAAAGTAAGAACTAAAGAACCACATGGAAGAATTTATATCGGAAAGAAGCCCTCGATCGCTTCCCTCACCGTCCTCGAAACATCGCGTTAAGAACATTGCGGTTCGTTACATGAAAACAGTCTTGCTTGATCAATAGTGTTACTCTGGGTTGATGCGAGATGTAATTCTAAGCGATCGAGTTGATGATGGGAACTAGCGGAGCGTGCATGACACAGACGAGTGGTTTAAGCAACTTACCTACTCTCTGTGATGAATGGAAATATAAATACTTTGAGTCAATGGGATATCCTATACAATACGAAACGTAATTAAATCGCAATGACCTCGTGTATGCCATGCGATGTGTTATTGACCGATTGCGTTGCGCTATCAACGCACGTATGGCACCTGACATACACGTATACATTAAAATATAGTAACTCTTACTTGAAGCATTCATGTATACAAAACATTGTACGTTACGGAAGCGCTAACGGAAAACTACCATAGAGGTTCGTGTTATGCGATTCCAACAGGCTACGCATACCGGAAATCAAGCAGTAGGCAACATTGCGAGGGCCCTTTAGAGTGAGTTAGGTTTCTTTATAAAGGATTTTCTTTTACTTTGATCAAAATCACACATTGCAAAAACCGATGTTCTAGAAATACACGAAGAAGATCGTTTCAGACCAGAAATGCATACGGGCCCGGGCCAGTACTATCGTGAGACACTTTCATGCAGCTGTCGACCATCGTATCCTCTAGTAGACCATAACGTTCTCGTAGTGATCAGCGATAAAGATAGACAAGAGCGCTATGGTCTCTTAGCGGATACATGAGCTTCATGAAAAGGTGCACAGAACCATGAATTGTACGCATGGCGTGGTTAATTAATACAACAAAATCTACAAAAACCTTTGCAAGACCGTCAAACACCGATATAAGCGAGCATTCTACAATGATTTGAGATTTCGCTCCAGTAATGATATTGTTCAATCTTCATCGACGGAATTATAATATTTCTGAATATGTTTCTGTCCATTTAAGTTCCATTAGTTCTTTCCATTATTATAATTATATTATTTATATTAGTACATATACATTATTGGGGCAGGTGGTAGCGCATTTGTAGAACGTTGGACTTCGGAGCCAAAGGGGCCTGGCATCAATGTTCTCGGAAGTTACCTTTCTGACGCGATATTGATAGGATGCGATGTCTGTAGAGTGGCAATGCAGTTATCATCTTTGGTCTTGTCAGTACCAGCCGGTGCTTGCAGGTTTATGAAACATTCAGCGCTACGGATGTTGCGGGTTTCCTCCTTCCCTAAAATGACAAGCCGTGATGTAAGTGAAAGAATCTTGAAAGCTGCTCTACAACCCAATTCAAATATATATATATATAAATTATTGTTATTATTATTATTATATTACCGGGTATAGCAACATTATTGGTCTTTATTAAATGTCGAGTAGCATATATCAGAAATATATAGCAGTAACTGATAGATGGTAAGCAATTTTTCTAGTCCGATATTGGCAGACGGCCTATCTGAAGCACACGACAGTTTAGCTTGACCTAGAGTCGTTGATGTCATTAACCAACCCATCCAGAACCAACTAGGTAGCTACATAACAGCCGATTCCTTGTTTCTCAGAAAGCCAACATAGGCCCTTGATTACTCAGTATGGATTTATACAGTGCGTCGTTGGTATTTTGGACTTTGAAGACATCTAGAACAAATTTGAACTGATTGACCAATCGGTGAGCTCGAAGGAAGAAGAACAGATGATTGACCAATCGATGGAAGAAGAACAGAGCGATCAACAAATGATGAAGTGAGACGCACTTCCGGTCTAGTCTCCGGAGAGGAATGAACTCGGGTACCTTCATGCTGAAACATCAAATGAAAATGTTCTTTCTTGTAATTACAGGAACCTAGAAAGACTGTTGTTCCATTGCTTTTGCAGAGATGTTATATGCAGAAACAGTTTGTGTTGTTTAAACATGTCTTGTCGTTAGATTAAACGGCTTAAACGAATACAATGAACATTAGTTGAGCTAATTTTACGTGAAAATACTTTTATGTTATTGTTCTTTATTCTTCATTTTTCACTATAAATGTCGGATCTGTTTGAATTACTTGACGACGCCAATATATTTGAAGGTACTACAGCTTTTATTTACATGCCAAGTGAATGAATCTTTAGTTCCATAAGTAAACACCTGCTAAATGTTGAAGATTATGTGCGTGAATTTTATGACAAGTTACTATGTACATTTTTTAGAAGCTCTCGTATCCACGATAATAACATACCATAGGCATTGTATTTATAATGTTCCCTGATGATGATTATATACGGAGTTTTATCTGGTGTCACGCTAACCATAATTCATAACGAAAAATACTTCTTATCATATGAGGAATCTATCCATTTTACTTACCCTCCCTTATATATTGCTCTCTCTCTCTCTCTCTCTCTCTCTCTCTCTCTCTCTCTCTCTCTCTCTCTCCCCATACATCCTGTTCAAACCAGCGATAGACTTGCGTACTGGTTTCACCTCTGCTGTATATTATACGTTCAGCAATTCGACAGCAGATTTAATAATACCATGTTTCAATGCCAATCGTTACTAATCCATGATTTAGCCTAACGATCCATCATGTACGGACACATGCTCTTTCAATAGAACATAATCGTTTCTGCTGTATATATGCCATTTACCCATGGATTGTAGTATACCAAGTGTACCGGATTGTTACTAACAATCCATTCAAACGGGTTGTTACTAACAATTCATTTACTGTTTAATAGTAAAATAACACACTTTGTTGATAGTCGCATTGTTCATGCGAAGATACATGCTTATGTAGGACCAGAAAACATTGCTAAAATATAATCAATTGCTTCTGCGTTCAGATTATGTCAACAAATCAGTCAACACAATAGAGCCATCTATCATAGTATTGTCATCGATTTGGGGCGAGTAAACGACATTACTCTGGGAAAACGAACGAAGAGCTAAATGGATTCCGAATTCACTCTCAAAATATCCGGGAATTTGGTTTACCAACGCTCGAGTGCATGTGGGTGGTAGTCGATACCTCTACAGAACATATTTTCCACAACTACAAATGTTGTATCATATTTCAGAAATCGAAGTTCAGGATGTGAATGGTATACACTTGTCATTATTAATCTTTTCTCTGAAAGGCTACGATAAATCTATAAATCATTAAGCAATGTTGTTTCACGTCGGAACATTTATCCTTAAGCAAATAGTATCGTAATCTGCATATACACATCGCTATAATCGTTATTGATATCCCACGAGCAGCCCGTCGCCTCTGACAACTGTGAAAATGGGTAGAGACCTATCGTATGGATACATTGTATAATTCATGAATGAATCAGGGAATTAAACGTCTTCTATTCTACTTTCTTCTACTCGCTTTCTTCCACCCCACCCATTCCCTCTCTTCTCCCGTCTCAACAGCTGTCTGAATACGAAAATCGTCAATACTTACCGGTATAACGAGAATAACTTTCATTAATTTGACAATATAGAACTTTATATACTCAAGAGGTCGGGGAGCTGTTTAACCTTCACTACTAACTGTTACATATCGGTTAAATGACATGCTGTCTCTCTCTCTCTCTCTCTCTCTCTCTCTCTCTCTCTCTCTCTCTCTCTCTGTGAGAGAGAATGCCCACGCAAACATGCAAGCCGTGATATAAATGAAATAAGCTTGAAAGCGGCTCTAAAACCCAATTCAACCAATCAAACAGCCAAGTAATTAGTCGTGAATGGGTACCGGCGGTGTAGGTTATACTAACCTTTGTTTGCGGTAATTTACCTATGATTATGTACATTATTTCAAATATTGATCCTTCTGGAAACAGTATGAGTGCCTGAAACATCTCAATCTAATTAAAATCAGATGTCAGTTTTCGCTGTTCGTATATTTGGCAGGTTAAATCGCTAACTGGGCGTTTGTCCAATATAGCTTAGGCGAGTCAGTTTCGGATCTGATTTTAATTAGATTGAAAAGATCTGTACACCAGAAGCGTACTCTGACGTAATCACTGACAATAAACACATGTGGCACATAGTGTCCCATTCCACTATTTGCGAACACATCGCAATTTCATTACAGTTTGGTAATGGCTCGAAGAACTGATAAAAAAACAGAGAACTTTAAATTTCCTCTGGGAGACGTTCGAACGTTCCGATCCGAACGTAATCCGCATAGAAATTATTGTAGCTAAACTGCGAACCTATCTAATGATTCATTATCTAACTTCTACTTATTAATAATTTAAAATAAGTGGCTATGTATATACGGCCATATATCAAAATGTCTACCGCATGGAATAGCATTGAAATCAGAGGACGTCTCGTTATGTTGGTCGATCCATTATATTTCCCAGTGTCCTTGTTCCAAAGGTCATCGGTTCGGACTGGATCGATCAGCTGGGTGATATTATTACAATCATTGTCAAAGCTATATAGAGGAGGTAATCCTTTATCTTTCTCTGGAAACTGTGGAAAGGATACTCTGAAGTTAATGTAATTTGAGTCGCTGGACCGCCATCGAGATGTCCTTGGTCATTGGAGAAGTGAATATCAACGCAAAGGCCATACTATACATATCCGTGCTAGCAATACTAACCCGAATGCAACCCTGTCTGTATAAAGTTTATATAAAGTTATTCGGTTCTTCCGGCTTTAAAACTTGCGGCTATAAAATAACTTTCTCCTATTAAATAAGGGATCGGATACATTAAAAATAAAATAAAAACATATATGACTAATCTAATTTATCGACTAGTAATATAATATCCATTGCGGAAGTTTTATTAACGTAATCAGAATGGTCAGACAAAATGTATGTCTACATGCAGCTTGGGCTGTATACTCCCCAGGGAGTTGGGAAAGTGAAATGAGCCCACTCATTGGGATAGTAATACTACTACTAATAATAATATAGCGCTTTGAACATGCTTTCGAGCGTGGATATAACACCGTGTAAGTGGACATTATTATTATTATTATTATTATTATACTGTACAATGATAATTGCTCATCAGTCTCAGCATTAGCCGTACATCGTGGAACGTACTGACCATCTATCTATGCATGAGAACGTTCCGTGTATTACTTCATATATCGTGTATCTAATGATGGTCAAAATAATTATATACAGAGCCGAAAACAGATTTTTATATCATTCGTTAAACGTGAGAAATTTCACACTATAGTGAGCACAATGAAATTCCCAAACAAGTCCTGCGTTTAACGAAATTGTCATATCGGTAGTCTGGATCTAACTCGAGGTTTACTTATGTCCTGCTATAGGCCTATCAATACAGCGTCCGCCTTAATTTAGGCCTGGACTACAGTACGACCCTTTGGTTAAACGCAAGCCGGAAGAAATTCAATAGAGAATCATATAATATAGATATGATAACATATACTGGAACTTGATGGGATTAAGAAACATAAAATGAACTGGATTCCTGTTATCAACGTTCGCTGGGTGTCCAATATTGCAATGCCTCTTCCAGCGATGATATTGCACTATTTAAAGGTCGCAGATCGTCATACGGTCCCGCCGACAAACATGTCATTATTCCTTTGAGACTTACGTGCAACCATGGCAACGATTTAATTCGGAGTGCTTCATCCACGCAATATCCTCGTTTGGACTCTTGCATAATCAACTGTCTATTACGAGGTCAGTACAGCCACGGATCTTTTTGTAATAGAGTTCGGTTTTTATGTGGCCTTAGTCAATAGCTTAAAACTAAATCTACTTAGTTTTGTTTAAGCGTTGGTATGGCACACTCAGCCAAATAACCGGGATGTTATTCTATCTATAGAATGACCTGCTGATTTACTGAAAACTATCAAGATTGATATATGGTCAACTTTGATCTTTCAGAGATCAGGGTATCCTTTCACATAGCTCTCTTATCCACTAAGAGACCATAACGCTCTCTTTTTCGATAGCTAATACACTGCAAAGAGAGCGATATGGTCTCTTAGCGGATACGCGAGCTTTGTGAAAGTATACCCTGCCTTCTTATGGATGCATGTTTTTGTATCGTTTATCTTGTATATAGGGCCAGAATCGCAATTAACTCCAATCAAAGCGTTAATTATGTTGGAAAACAATGCCATGCAGGAATTTCGCGAATATATTTCCACAGAACGAACAGAATTTCTGCATCTCAATATATTGAGATTATTAACATAGTGACTTTAGATATCGTTTTATATGTTTGCACATAATATATGTCAAAATTAGGAATATATATTAGAAAAAAACCCGGCAAAAACAGTGTAAATAATGTCCATATTCCACTTTCCATAAGATGATAAATATCCAAGACGTGCAGTATTCACGATGAAAAGCGATAATTGTGTTCCTGGTGAGGTTTAAGCTTACGAACAGCCAAGACCTAATGAGCACGAATGTAATATGAATGATTTAATGAAGATTTTTTTTTGGAGAGGAATTCCGGTGGAAAGCACTGGCAAGTGTAACAAGGCCTACTACTAGGCAGACATTAAACTCTTCAATGGAGACTTAAAGGATTTATTTGAGACTAATTAGGTACATTTACTCTCTTGTTCAGTTGCTTCGGACACGTGTGGTTGAAATCAATGTTTTTACGTCAAGGAAAACAATTATGGTCGATCGAAAGAATAACAAAATTTATAGAACTTGAAATTGATTTATTTTTGGTTTTATCTAAATATCACCCATCTGGACGTCAGGATATGGAATCACTTCTAATGACCAATAAATAGCAAAATAAAAATAAAAACCATAATAAAGATATAGTTTAGAATCGTCTTGGCACCAAAATAGGTCATACATCTATTTGTTGGAACTAATAATTGTGTTAAATCCTATTTGAATTGTTAGTTCTCCGTCTATTAATAACCACAAACAGGTACAAACAGGTACCTATTGTTTTAGATTCCTCCATAAATATAGGAGAGTATAGTAACAGACAATATTAATTATCAGGCAGAAATGTTCCCTGTTAAATATAGAAACAATATATGTATTCCTTACGAATTTATATATTATGAAATTTCCTTCATATACGGTAGTCATAGTCCCAGCTGAGAAACAACAATGTTTTGCCTATCGGGGTTAAGGTATTTTTTACGGACGCGCGTACTCCATTTACACGTTTTCCTTTCCTTGAAGACTACACGCCACAGCTGTATAGACGTTGACGGAGATGTGTCGATTTGCCGAGAGTTTTCCGTCGTTTAATCACACTGATAGGTCCTTGGTCTCGGTATCGTTTCTCGAAACTCTCATATGCACTATGACGCCATGGCGCTATATCGCAAATGTCCGATCGCCATGTATAAGAAATCGCCACGAGAGCTTCGAGAAACGATGCCCCGTATTTCATGTATTGGTCGTACTGTAGTCCTGGGCGTGGTTTGCGTAATTTCTTGGAAAAGTACGTTTATTACGTATGACCTGAATGAACTCGGAATATAGCAAAACCATTTCCTGATACGCAAGCCTTTAATGCTGTATGCGATATTATGTTGGAAATATGGCTTTGATGACACTTCACGTTAGCAACTCCGTGCTAACGTACAGGAGTTGCCGTAACTCTCGTAGCGCTACGATTGTTCTGTGGAACGGGCCCTGGGCTGGTATAGAGGAACCGGGAATCAAATTCTGTACACACGGGGTCATCTCAGAATTGAATATTGTTTCGGATCTTCCAGGTAATGGCACGTAATGAGTTGACATTACTTCGCACCTGGACTGTGTTTTCAGAATAGTGATATGTTATTTTACTATCAAAACCTGCAATAATATTCTATTTAGTTGGCAACTTATTTTATATAAATATTATAATATATCATATTTACATGCATATTAATTGTTGGTCTTCCAGTTATAACCATTCTCTATTGTTTTATATTAAACAAAAGTAATTTATTGTATAATCGTCCCTCATAACTCTTTCATGAGTGGCAATATACTTCGTTACTGAATATTCCTGGCCCTGAGATTACGAATTTAGTTTTAGTACGATTTCATACTCAAGCTCAAAGCTTTGTTCATAAATGCCCGTATAAAATTTTAGCTTGAGCATGAAATCGTACTCAAAAGGTTTCGTAATCTTGGGGCCTGGTCTCTGATATCTTATTGCCACTGCTACTGATTTGCAATAAAAGAAAAGGAAGCGCTCCGACCAAGTTGACCTGCACAGACTGTCCATTCCAAACGGTGTCTTCGTACACAAAGAAAGGCTGCGCCCCGACGTCTTTACAACGGATGACGGATCGTCCATCACCTCGTTACGGATGTAAATATCCAGACTGGCAACCCCATGAGCATTAGCTCCTTACCCCGATAAATTAACTTTATTCTTCCATCATCGTAGAGATGCAATTACCTCGTTTGCTAGCAAATCATCAAAAGTCAGGGACCCAAGTTTAGTCCCAATGTCGTATGTCTAGCTAAATTGGCATAACTCAGCTAGTCCTGTTTGCAGACTGTTAATGTCATGGCTTAGGAACCGGACTTGGTTCGTTAGGGCCACGTACGTCTATTTCGTGTAAAGTCCGAGCTTACTATTCGTCGCGGGCACCCTCAGGCCTACATAAGTCATGATGGATCAAGCTCGCAGGTCATCTCGCATAAGAAGTATTGCTAAATCATGACTGCGGTTTCAAACTGGGTTAATCTGATAAAAAAAGGGGACAATTACTGTTGGTAACCCACAGGGTAGCATTACGACTTTTACCGCCCAATCCCCTTGGCTGATACCTTGGTCGAAATTACCACGTGGTATATATAGCCATCGGCTATTTCGGCTTGTATATTTATGTTTGATTGGTTCCAGTCATAGCCAATTTAATTGGTTTGAAATCTCTTCACACCACAGCTGCACCCATCCTCTGAAACACATGCACAGTGTTTCCTTACATACGTTACTGGTGAGGAACGTCGTAGAGCAGTCAAATTTCCCCCGATCTCCCGATGATGATTTGAACTTATTAACTATAGCACAGATAAAGGCTTCTAACCAATGGCATGCAACGTTCTCTCCCACTGTCTGTCAGTCTCCCCCCCCCCCCCCCACACACACACACTCTCTCTCTCCCTCTCTCTCCCCTCTCTCTCTCTCTCTCTCTCACACACACACACACTTTCGGTGAAATAAATCCATACAATACGTACGGTATAGTATATTAATAGGTTAATAACACCACCCACACAACTGCCAGGTATTGTGCTTCTTTGATACAGAACAGCGGCTTGACACTCTTCATGACCACGTTTCCGTATAAGTATTCTCACGTATTATATATAGCGATCTATACCAATTAAGAGAGAGGTACACGCGAGAGCTTCATGAAAATACATCTATTTCCTTAATAATAATGATAATAATAATAATATCACCTTCTCAACTCACTGGTGAGTATACAACCCAAGCTAGAAGGTTTGCATTCACAATTCCATCTCATCCTGCCGGGTACCCATTCACAGTTGGGCGGCCAGGGGCTCAAGAGTGCTACAGGATGACATGAGCTAGACTCGAACACGGGACCTCCGCTACACCTAGACCACCGCGCTCCATCTATTTCCATAGTTAATCTGCATCAGCCGTGTCGCACTGTTCTTACAGTAAACACATCCTCCAACCAATATACCACGAGAAGCGGAAGCGTAGGTATACGGTAACCATAGCCATAGAGTATGCAGCTGTACTATAATGGTATAGGGCAGGAGGAAACCCGCAGTATCCATAGCGCTGAATGTTGTTGTAAACTTTCGAGCACCGGCTGGTACTGACAGACCAAGGATGATAACTGCATTGCCGCTCTACAGACAGCGCATCCTATCAATAGTTAAGTGTATTACCATTGAGTTACGCTGTTATGCACTAATGAAAGCCCAGCTTGACTGAATATCACTTTGATGCCCCATTATATATTATTAGTTGACATTTATTTTCGCCCTTGGTGCACCAGTATTAATATAACATCGTCTGAAATGGTGTAAATCGATATTAGTACTATAGTTGACTGACATGTACTGATTAATTTCTATTTATAATACTAGTATAAGTAACTGACAGTGTACATGAAATTTATAGGTAAAAACGAAAACATCACAATGAGTGTCATTAAAGGGTCGTAATGGATAGTCGAGGCATAAATCATGTGACATTTACTATAGTAGAACGGTATGTTCACACACACATTTAGTCTATATTCCTTTACGAAACGGCAGAATTTGAAGGTATGGTAACTCCAACCTTCGTCCGATTGTCTACGCAATGGCTACTGTTGGGGTTGTAAGTAGGTTACATATATTTTTAGAATTTCCTAGAATCTCCAAGAATTTCTCAACTTCCGGTGATAGCCAACACGAGTGCTAGGCGTTGGGTTGACTAAACTCCAGATAAAATCTTAATACTCCGTTACTACGGCTCGTGTGCTTAAATTCCTGTTCGATTCAAAGATATGATAGATCGGGATACAATGTAAGGTATGTAAATAAAACAACAGTCACGCACATGTCACCGTGGAGGTTATCACCAGAATCTTTAAACCGGATACGTCTAAAAATAGAATTTGACCCACTTATACGGGCTATTGATTTGAAGGAACGTTTTTGAAAACGGCGATGATAATGCAGTGATATATATCCTAGCAGGAACTGGCCCCGAGATTACGAAAGTTTTTGGTACGATTTCATGTGCTTTGTGGAGATTTGTGAATAAAACTTTTGATATCATCCTCAAAAAGGTTTCGTAATCTCGGGGCCAGAACTATGTATTTATTATCAGGGAGGGAGCAACATCAGTACGGTCTCTACTAGATGCATACACCCACTAGGCTATAGCGGGTGATAGCGCAGTGGTAGAACGTTGGACTTCGGAGCCACAGGTTCCAGGTTCAAATTCCGCCCCGGAGCCCGACATCAGTGTTCGCGAAAGTTACCTTTCTCGCGCGATATTGATAGGATGCGATGTCTGTAGAGTGGCAATGCAGTTATCATCCTTGGTCTTGTCAGTACCAGCCGGTGCTCGCAGGTTTACTGCAACATTCAGCGCTATGGGTTTCCTCCTGCCCTAAACTGATAAGTCGTGATATAAGTGAAAGAATCTTGAAAGCAACTTTAAAAAATAAAAAATAGAAAATCTAGCTCGCACTTCAACATGAAAAAGTCTGTCAAATATCACGTGATCAATAAAATTGTGTGACGTACTAAGCAGGAAATCTCGCGTTTAAACTAAAGTTTGGTTTCAAATAATTACGTTGTCAAAATTAACTATATAGCCAAATGCAATAGTCTTACATTCTTGAACCACTATACTATTATTGCAAAGTGTCATTCATTGTTGCTGCAAAGTATTATAATGATTATGATGTCAGTCTGTGACGTAATAATATGCATTGTTATTATAGTTAAAGGCATACAATCACAGATGAAGTTGCAACGAATTGGAGTTAAAAATGCAAAGTACATGCACATTGCATACATATAATCCCTTTTGTATCTCCAAATATCTTTTCACCGCCGTAGGATAGGTAAAATTCCATTGCAGTTTACATTTCTGGTAAAACCCGAGTAATGTACTGTAATATCTTAATTTTCTATAATCTAATAGATTAAGTGGGATAACTTTAATGATTGAACACAGTCAAAATAACCTTTCATGACCACTGGTGCCAATAACGCTACATATATACTATAGATATTAAAAAATAATAACATGTGAAATATTGAAAACCAGTGGGATATGCAGAAAATGTAGCTGGTTACCAAATATACTTGTGTCGACACGTAAAATGTACATACTTTCATGTAAAAATACGCTTGACCACGAAATATGTAAACAAACCCATGATTTAAAGCCACTTTCAAGATTGTTTGTACTCGCATCATGGCTTGCATGCATGTGTACTGCTTGTAGTGTTTTTAGATCACAAAATGAACCTTGTCTTTGCTAGATGATTCCAACGAGGACTCTGAAGAAACTGGCATCATGGACATGTGCAAACCATTACGTCTGCCCTCGTCCAGAACTGTGCAGTCAATTGGAGGAATAGTATCCAAAGAAGCCATGAAACTTACTGGTATTTTTCTCTTGACTTGTATCACCTCTTCTTCAAAGTATTAAATAATATTGGACAATTTCTATATTCTTTTAAGAAGGAATGAATAGCTATTGCTATTGTTGAAGACGGGATATAGGTATTTGAATGTTTGCTATCTGGGTCCAGTTGCATGATGCTCTTATAGGCTACAATAGTTGTAAGGACTTACAACTGCCGTTACAATAGTAGCGCTGTCGTATTTAGATTGCCTACAAGAGATTCATGCTACCCAATTCCAATTGTAGGAGACTCTACAATTGGTAGTGCTACAAGAGTGTTGTGCAACTGGACCGTGGTCTTGTTTTGTCTATTCTAAATTCTGATAATCAATGATCAATGAAATCCTGGCCCCTGAGATTACGAAACTGTTTTTGAGTAGGCTTACGATTTCATGTTCAACTCAAAGTTTTGTTTACAAATCACCATATACATTTTGAGCTTGAACATGAAATTGTACTCAAAAGTTTAGTAATCTCGGGGCCAGATATCCCCAGTTTCATGAAGGTCTCATATCCACTCATCCTCGAAACACAGGCCATTATGACTACTTAGCATCCATCAAATATTATTAATATTATGATAATAATAGCCTGCAGTGTGAGGATGTCATCCACCATGAGACCATATATAGCACTCTCATAATATTCCCCATCATTATGTATAGGAGATCACGATACGAGAGCATTATATACAATCTCGTAGTAGATAAAGATAGACTATCCATAGTCTCAGAGGGTGTAAAAAAATCAATAATATATAACTGATATTCTAGGGGGAAATTTTGAATAGGAGGATTTTGGTGAGAACAGGGTGTGACACAGACTATAGATAAATAGAGCTGCGTGAAACGATACCTATAGGTTAGTAAAATCATATTGATATTTAAAGAAGATGACGTTTTTTCAGCTCAACAGGAAGCCTGTGTGTTACAAGCCCTGGCACTACCAGACAGAGGCAGTGATGGGTGCAGCACAGATACAAGTGTCCAACGCTACCAAGATCATGGAACTGTCACAGAATGTAATCTACATTTCTAAAACACTATTATCTAAAACCTATTTAATGGTCAAACGACTTTTTACCTGAAACCAGTTACAGTTAAATTGCCTAACCAAGTGAGATGTTCAACCAAGTGAGATGTTCAACCAGTTGCATATTCCCGACGTCTCACTAATTATCAATAGTTTCATTTTTCATTGAATTAGACGAGTGGCTCTAATTGTTAGATAGAATAGATAGAACAGGCTATGATCTTAGTGTAAAATATACATTGATCGGAGAGCATATTGGCTACAATATAACCATCTGTATCTGTGACTATATTCCTTTAAATAGTGGTAAACCTATTTTGTTTTACTATACATATATTTGTAGATAAGTTAATTTTTCATTGTCCACATATAGACCATATTATAAAGTCCATCAATTTGATCAAATATACATATACTATTACTAGTACCGTTATATCACATGTACATGTATATATATTTGTAGACAAGTTAATGTAGACCATACTAGTATACAGTTTGTCTCTCCTCCATATTATAAAGTCCATCAAGTATACATATATTTGTAGGTAACTTAATTTAATTTTATCCACATATCGACGCAGACAGTTTAATTTGCCTTGGCTCCATATTATAAAGACCATCATGTATGTATACATTCTTGAGACCCAAACTCATTGACTGCTCTTTCATACGCTACACACAACACATGTTTAAAGCCATACAGTCACTGTTTACTTTTTTCGTCATGTTCATGGTAAAACATAATTTACCTAAATGTATGTGCATTTAATTTGATATTGGGCAACAAGCTACATTTTCCAAATGTCCCACTGGTTTTCAATATTTTCATAGTTTATTTTTTTATCTCCATGTATTAAAAATCGCGAGATAAAACATAATGTTATCAATAAACCATGATTGTATGCCTTTAAGGAGGCACTGGATCTGGAAGAGGGTGTGCATGGACCACCATGACATTTTTAGTTTTAACCCTCTCCCTGCTGGATTAGGCACAGGCACTGCTCTTTCGTGCATCTCCGGTTGCCTTCTGCATGGAGGGTTAATACTCTTGTGTATCCATACAAGTATTTTATTCCTCTCCATGATGGCAGGCAATCAGAGATGCCCTCAAGAGCTGTGCCTAATCCAGCAGAGAGAGGGTTAACTGAACATTGGTTTATTTATTTTCAGTACATATTCATCTGACCAACATCAACAGCCCTGCTGCAGTATCACTCGGGGGAAAGGTTGTGGTCAACCCTCCTCAGGCTCAAACTCGGACTGCTCCTCAGCCGACGCCTGAGAATGTGCCACCCACACGAATTCAGATACTAAGAAGTAAGCATATGTGCATGAAATCTCATTAAAAAATACTCCTATATTTGGTCATATTTAGTAGAAGAATGTAAAAATGTTTAAGGAGCAAAACGAATTCTGATTTTAATTAGATTGATGTACGTGATACAACTGAACAAATAGTCGACCTATGTAATGGTCAAATGAATTATTACATGAAAATATATAACTTTGATTTATCTAACCAAATTATGTAATCAACCAACTACTATATTGATCATTTCCCATTGGTTTTCAATATTTTCATATTTAATTGAATTACACTGTCCTTGAAGGGACCATTATTTAGTATATATATATATATATATGTATATATAGTCCTTCTCAGAAATCTGTTATCTCCCCTTGAAATATTATCTCCCTTTCATTACTCTCTTATCACGTAAGTTACAATGAGCACTTCCGGAGATGTTTTTTGCCGTGGCAAATGAAGAAAATGATGAAGAAAATGATGATGAAGAAAAAGAGACAATACTGCACTTCTGTTAACATTATTCCAGAGTAATAGAAATGTTGATGATAGACCAGTGACCCTGCACAGACATGCAACCAGCATTGACCAATGAACTGTTGAATCTCTGAAGCGGACGTGAATCCAACGGCTGAAACACTCAAGGAAACACCATTCATACAGCTAGCGAGGCGCAACACAGGAACCGGAAATATTATGTCTAGTTACTACTAGTATTTTTTTAAATGATTATGAATAAATAACATTCACAGAATTTTATTTG